>JANEYF010002670.1:0-111013 GCA_029963845.1 Rhamnusium bicolor
TGTGTAGTTGTCCAATGCAGACCATTTGCAAGAACAGCTCATTTCAATTCGATAGGGATATTTTCTGTTATGTTATATTTCTTCCTCGAGGCGGATATTTTTTGTTAGAATTACTTTTATATTTATAAAATAACACTGATAGTATTCTTCCGCGTCGTATAAAATGTCAATAGTTTCCACGTTGGCAATGAGCCGAAAAATAACTTGTAGCTAGTGACCCATAGAACAAGTCGAACCTTTTAGTCGTCCTGATCCGGAAGGACCAGTCCTGTTATCGGAACTTTTTTCACGAGAAGGAAAATAAAATGAAATCCTTATGAGCACAATAGATTGACGGCCTGTCTATACATCGACACCTATTTCCTTCACTAACTTTTTTGTTACTGAAATATCCAATATATTGTCGAAAAAGCTTTCATATCACTTATATATGTTCGTTTTATTTATTTTATGGCACAAGAAAACCTTTTTTAAGGCTTCTATTTGATGTCAAACTCAATATTTCTAAAGGAACTTTGTACGATTGGATTAGTTATATTGGTAAATAAAGTGGACACTATCTAAAAATATAAATAATATACATGTCTGGTAAAAATTCTTCTATTAAAAAGAAAGATGAGAATAGAATACCGACAAAATGTTGTTTATCATTTTCCATATTTTTACAAAAAAGCTTACAGTAGCTAAGTCATAAACATTACTCCTATTCTGCAACTGCATGTGAATTCCAAGCAACTTGTTAATGACATATTTTGTAGTGATAATTGGAAAACAGTTGCTAAAATCCACTTGTTGTTTAGCAATAGAATCGATATTATTTTTAAACATCGAATTTTCTATTAGCTGGAGTAGCTGCAAAGTTGTGAAAAAGAAAATATCTTGTACTTATCTGTGTTTTTTTTATTCTCACATATATTAGGTGTGTGGGGTACTGTTAATATAATTAGTACACAACTGTATTCTAAACAGCGCTCGACACAACGATTTATTAACGAAAAAATAATACCAACCGTCTGGTTTAGAACAAACAATGAAACTGCCTCTAGGTCATATCATAGTCTACCTGGAAAATCCTATACATAATACAAAATATAACTATTACAGTGACGGTTATTAAACATAGTGACGTAAGATGAATAAATGAATCATATACTTGGTAGTGAGATCCTACACTCGACCAACTTGTAATTAATTGTTCTTCGTCCTCGCAAGGACAAAATATGAGAATATGCCTGTAACAAAGTAGTAGTGGTAGTAGAAATGAACTGAGACGCTATTATTATTATCACGTGACCCTGGCGTAACTAATGCCATCACACTGTTTGTACTAACACAGCGGATGTAACTATATGTAAAACCACCACAGAGGGTGCAACTGTATGTAAATACTACCACAGATGGCGTAACATTATGTAAGTACTATCACAGAGGGTATATGTAGGTAGATACCACCACAGCGGATGTAACTGTTTGTATATACCACCACAGCGGGTGTAACTGTATATATATACCACAAAGAACTAGCTTAAGTGTATGTAAAAACCACCACAACGGGTGTAACTGTATGTAATACTTGCCACTTTCGTACAATAGTTTCATAACAGATTTGGGTAGTTCCTTTAAGTTCATAGAGCCCTTGAAAAGTTGTTGTACTTTCGTTCCAGTTATAAATTGTAGCGGTGTGGTCTTTTACATTCAACCACTTAGTAGTAGTATCAGATATGTGGTCAACTTCCGGTATAATTGTAATGAGATTCGTTTGTGTAAGCGAATGCAATTTTTGGAAAAGAATTACTACTTCTCCCTGCTGGATCATTCTTCCTTTTTTGTTAGGTTTTATCAATCAGTCACTTTTTCTCTGAAATATCATTTCGTCTTGGTCTCTTGTTGGCTGCTGGAGATGTATCCGAACTATCACTAGAGCTATAACTAGAACTATCACTAGAACTATCACTAGAACTATCACTAGAACTATCACTAGAACTATCACTAGAACTATCACTAGAATTATCATTAGAACTATTACTAGAACTATCACTAGAACTATCACTAGAACTATCACTAGAACTATAACTAGAATTATCACTATTACTGGTACTTATGTATATTCCTTTTATTTGACGGGGCATTTCTCTTTAACATTTCTGATGTTAAGTGTACGGATATCGTTAGTATAATTAGTACACCACTGTATTTGACACAACACTCGACACAACATTTTATTAACGGAAATATAGTACCAACAGTTTCGTTTGGAATATAAAATAAAAGTGCCTCTAAATCATTTATGGTCTACCTATAAAACCCCTATATAATACAAAAGGCAAATAATATAGTGACGGTTATTAATCATAGTGACGTAATATGAATAAATGAATCATATACTCGGTGGTGTGATCCTACACATAATTTGACCACTATAAGAATTTTTTATTGCCCCTATTAGAATGAACAATTCAATTCTCAGAGAATACAAAATAATGGTTATTTCAAATATTTTTAAATTTTATCCATGTTCACAAAGCAGCAAAGCAGCAGTAAAAGTTTGTAGAGTTTGGTAAGAGGTGATTTGCAATTCTTTCACTGTATTCCATAAAGCTTGCACTATAGTTTCCTTGGCGATACTTTAAAACAATAACAGTCTGTTCTGCGGTCATCATTAATAAAAGAATATCAGCAAGTTTGATAGAAAACTTGAAACAAACTGACAGCTTTTGTTACCTTGCATAACTGTAGTGGGATTTTAATAACGTAACAAAACACTGCGAATGCATCACATTAGTATACAGGGTGTTACAAATATGGGTACCATTATTTTAATATAGTATATCGAATTAAACAGTTTTATAAAACCGCTGCCAATTACTTGAGGATCAGTTCCTCACCATAGTAAAACTCGACGTGTGGTGGAGTTTATAATAAAAGTAATTTCAAAAAAGTCACATTTTTTGACGTTTCAAAAAAGTCACCTTTTGACGTTTCAAAAAAGTCATTGGTGGAATGTCACTAATATTTTTTTTAGACCGATTTTGCTCATCAACGAACTCAATCTCTTCCTTGACCTCTAGAATGTATGTACCAAATTTGAATGCTTTATCTCAAAAACTGTAGCTGCTATCGCGAACACACACACAGACATAAAATTTTTTTGTCTTAAATTTTGTGTATCGTCATAATTCGTCCAGATTCGTCCAGAAATGCAATAAAAACTTTCAAAACTTTTTTCACGAATACATAACTTCCTCACTTTGAGGGGTGAGAAAGTAAAATTGATATTGAAAATCGAACAGTTTCGCCAGAGAAAAATAAATAAATTTTTATTTTTGAAAGTTAATTACTCGAAAAAATAACAGAAAATGTGTTCCAAAATTTTAACGAATATGATTCAAAGAGCCAAATCGAAATACGAATTTTTTTACCGCCGAGGGGCTTTGGAGAAGAAAGTATATACTTCAGTAATTCTTAAAAAGGGGTATATCCGAGGACAATGTCGTATGACAATGTCAGCTTGAGAAATAGGTATAAACAATCTGATTTTAGAAAAAATCATTGATGACATGTTGACCAATTAATTCTGATAAATAAACTTCTCCAACCTTGTTGGATACATAAAAGCATTCAATTCTCTGAACACAAAAGTGTTAGCAAAAAAGCTAAAGTTTAATAGAATATAGGACAATATTTTAATGTGTCTTACATCTAACTTACGTAATCGCTTCCAATATACTTGTCTCAGCACTTCAAATATGAGGAAACTTTCTAATCAACGCAAATTAATTTCTGATGTGCTCCAAAACTCGATATTAGGGCCTTTACTCTTTAATATCTATACGGCAGATTTACCACATGGCATAGCGTATTGCTCGATTCATATGTGTACTGATGACGTACAACTTTATTTTGATTTTGACCTCTTGGATTCAGTGAAGACCTAAGCGAAAATTAATTATGACCCGAATAAAATAAGAATTCGAGCATTAGAGAAGTCATTTCTATTACACCCAAATAAAAGTAAAAATGTAATCTTTGGCACTGCAAATGAATTAAAAGTTCTTGCTAATTTTCATCCGTCAATCGACAATATAAAAATTGAACAGGTTGGAGGAGTTAAAAATTTAGGGCTAATACTTGATAAGAATTTTACTTATATTTCTCATGTATCTCATGTTTGTAAAAAATGTTTCTACTCTTAAACTAATTTCATCTTTTAGAAATATGCTTCATATTCAAACTAAACTATCATTATGTTAGTCTTTAGTGCTGTAACACATCAACTATCAGAAAAAATAAATGAAAAGAATTCAAAATGTTTGCATCAGATTTGTTAAAAATAGCCCGATTTATGATCATATTTCACCTCATATTAGAGTTAAAATGGTAAAAATTAAATTAGAGACGTTTCGTGCACTTTACCACATTATTAATCAATCTAATCACAGTAGAGAAACACATGCGTATCTATTTGACAAACTCCTTATGAGAAATTCTATACATAATCAAAATCTGAAATATAAAAATGATCATTTATATGCAATCCGTCCTAGATATGAAATATTTCGTTCTTGTTTTTCATATCTGCCTACTTATGTTTACAATAGTTTACCTTTTCAGCTACACAATAGTTATGCATTACAATATCAACTTCAGGCTCTCATTTTTAGCAATGACTTAAATATGATACATATTTAAAGAACATGTAAAAATTATATACTATGTTAAATGTTTAAACGTATTGTGAGTTAGTAATTTCGATATAAGTGTTTACTGTGTTGCCGACCTTCTGTGTGTAATATTGTTTTATATTTTACGTAATAAAGATATATTACTATTACTATTAAATACATATTCAGTTGCTCTAAGAGTAGAACTATTAAGTGCTGTACTTTACATTATTTATTTTCAGTGCGTATTTATCTACTTGATGTCTTAATTTAATATTTATTAAAATAGTGGGGTAAGATCGGCAGAAAGAAGAAAACCAAAGGTTCAATTAATCGACGTTTCGTGTATTTTGACAAATCCTCAGGACTATTTAAAACAGGTTTTCCCTTGTAACAGTATATCACTAAAAACTTAAACATAAACATTAACAACTAAATATAATTTGGAACAACAGTCCAAATAAACACCATTGACTGGAAATGACATCCTAGTCAATGGTGTTTGTTTATACTGTTGTTCCAAATAATATGTTTTGTTAATGTTTATGTTCTAATCAAAAACAATAAAAAAGATTCTGATCTGGATACCTGACCATTTTGAAGGGTAACGAAATATCCGACTCCATGGCCACAGAAGGAGTAGCATCACGAAACATCAGTCCTGAACCGATATTTGGTATATCCTCAAATACTGCCATGATGACTATCTTAACCTGGGCTGAAAGAAAGACTCTCCAGTATTGGCAAGAGATACCTGGATGAGTTCATTGGAAGGCGTTTGTAAAATACCCCTTGAAATCAAAGAAACTTTTTAGAGTTTAACAGGGTAAACATCAAAACAGGCCTATATACTGGACACTATCGACTAATCTATAATCTTTATGAACTCGGTCTGGCGAAAAACGTCGACTACCGCCTTTGCCTGGAGGGTGATGATTAGGAAGACCACGTCTTATGCACCCACTGTGGAAAGGATCAGAATCTCAAAGTTTAGCACAGGGTAACTGATTTGGACACACTCTCAGCCAATAAAGATATCAGTTTCATGAAGAGACTGAACTTATTGGGTGAAATATAACTAGGAGAGAGCCACAATAGATCTGCTGATTTCGTAGTCGAGGGCACATAAGGACCAACTCACAAAAAATCTGACCTAAACTTTATACATTCTACCAGTTCATTATCATTTTCATGATTTGTTTTCTTGGGCGTTCAGAATCCCCCTCTCCTGGTGAAATCGTCGGGTTCTAATCACTTGTGTTTTAAGTGGAAAATTGTTTCTTTTGTAGCAATTAATAGCATCTGCTGCATCTTGTAGCGACCACCTTTCTACCAGTTTAGCGATGGCAATGCCTTTGTATGCTTCCTTTACCTTGTAAAAGTGTATCACTAAAAACTTAAACATAAACATTAACAAATAAATATACTTAACTTGGAACAACAGTACAAACAAACACCATTGAATAGAATCAGTGGTGTTTGTTTGTACTGTTCCGAATCATACTTATTTGTTAATGTGCTTAAGTTTTTAGTGATACACTTTACAAGGAAAACCTAATTTAAATAGTCCTGAAGATGTGTCAAAATAAACGAAACATCGACTAATTGAAACTTTGGTTCTCTTCTTTCTGCAAACCTTACCCCCACTATTTTAATAAATATATATGAGCAAGGGTCACTAAATTATCTTAATTTAATGATGGTGATTTTGCTAATTTGCAAAATGGAAGGTTTTCAGTTGGAGAACATATCCGTGACAACTGGGTTCGAAGATACCACGCTTTTATAGTAGATTAACGGTGGACATTTTGTTTTGAACAATTATTATAACTTCCTTGTCTACTCTGCAGAAATTTAGTTCTTTTTTTTTATTAAAGTTGGTAAGTAAATTTTTGTTGCAGGTAAATTGAGTTCAATGTAAATAAACGTTTCGAAAATATGTGGTAGAGTTTGGTATAGACGTTTCAGAGACACCCTATAAAATAGGTTAAATCTTGTTTTATCGTGAACGCTCAGCGCCGCTGCTTTTACTTCAATTTTCTCGTATTATTCTTTTGTTAAAAATATGTACTTATACAATTTGAACACTTTTTATGTAAGCAAAATTTCATATACATTTTTTATTATCGCGAAAAAAATGAGACGCTTGTTTTATATTTAAAAAATATATTATTTTATGTTTGGTAATATTCCAAATATAAAGAATTATGAATCGGCAAGGTGCTAACCGCCGCCAAATTTACCAAATTTGTCTCCGGTGTATACTTTCCGCTTTTCTGAATTCCACAGGCAGAATAAACTTTGAAACATAAATATTGATATTGTTCGGCACGCTTTATCAAAAGGTATATGTAAGATTGAATATATTGTACTATCTAATTTAATAGAAGTTTTCTACTTTAACGGAAAGAAAATTCATCAAAGTTTTGATTTAATTAAAGATGTGCAAAGTTTTGAGGCTCACTGAAAAGATTATAAATATAAAAGATGGGAGTTTGAAAACTCGTACCTTCCGCTTATTTTTTCAACGAATCGATACCTGTTATTTTAATAGATTTATTTTCCAATGCAAACTCGGCGGTGAATAAATAAGTTAAATTACGCTGAAAGAACTTGTATGGAGAATAACTGAAGGTGACATGTTTGTAAAAGATTTTCAAAAAATGTTTTCTTGACCGTCAATCAAGTCACCCCTTGAAAATCCTAAAATTTTGTGTTAGATAAAATGACATGAGGCCTCACAGTCTATTGTGAAGTTCAAACCATATCTGGGTCATTAACAATTCCCTCTACTCCATCTTAGTCAGTAACAAATTACAAATAAAATTTCTAACTAGCTTCAGGAAGGAAACGAACCATCGGCCTTCAGTACCGATTGAATAACTATAAGCACTTTACCAACTACGGTATCATGCCCCCAACAATTAAATAATACTAACATATGCCGTTAAAATCATAATACGTGCCAAAAAATAAAAAACTATTTTAATAATAATGAAATTACAGTACTTTACAGAACATACACAGAGTAACATAAATAATGCAATAAAGATTCTTTGTGTATCAAAATATCATGTATCAAAACAAAAATGAAGGGGAAAAGGGTGGGCGACAATACAGACCCCTACGGAATATCATTGTAGGTGGAGATACCTTTGGGAGAATTATATCTTCATCAATAACTACTTCCAGAAGCAGTACAGTACAGATAATTTTTTAAGGACACAAAAGATGTTGAAGTCATCATACGAATAGTATTGAGATTTTTCATGTAGAGCAGTATTTTTATGATTTGTTTTAATACATTTTAAATAAATATAAACAAATATTTTAAAATATTGGAACTATTGCGGTCGAAAAATATTGAACGATTTTTATCCAGTGCAGTAGTGGTTTGGTCCTCATCCTTATCAGGGCTGAAGGACCTCGGTCAATTGCCTTTTTGATTGTTAATCAATAAGGATCGTTATTATTATTATGATTTATCAATATTATGGAAAATGTTAACGCTATCCCATGGTAATAAACTAACTTAAAACTAATTTTTGTAGCTAATTAAATTTTGCTTATTAAAGTTTTCTTCCAAAGCATTTCACCCGTTTTCGATCCCCTCAATTGAATCCTGTCTCTTTTAAGCTCTGAGTTGATGACTACATTTTTTTACAAGTTAACACCAAACATTTTCCATAGGATTTAAGTCGGAACTTCTGGACGGCCACGGGAGGGTTTCAACTTTATTTTCGGCAAACCACTGTGGACTAGTGACTATTCCTAAAAGTAGTTAATAAGTAATTATCGTTGTGATCTACTGGTAAATTAAGTATTGCAAATTTACATGTAGAAATACAAATTCATTAATAAATCTGTGTTGAACATATGGAAGCATAACATCTTTCATTGTTTCGATATATCTTGGTTCATTTAATTGTCCTCCAATTACTCGTATGTACATATCACCAGGTCTTTGAGGAGATATCCATGCCTAAACGTGTACAAAAAACATTCTGCTGTTATGTGTTTAATGCAGGTATTCTTCGATTTGTTTACCTCTAGGGTATTAGATCCGAAGTCGTCTTTTTATGACCACTAATTTTATTTGGTTTAAGTATTTTGAAGGTCACAAGGTTAAAAAAACCCTGCTCCTTTAAGCTTTTCCTAACTGATGCAAGCAAGTTAGTCGCTTCTACTCATTTGATTGTAGTGGCGAACGGATGTTGCTAATACATTCTTGCACGCAGACCGTTAAAAATTTTATCAGCTCGCACAACAGCTCTAAGAGCTCTTGGCTTCTATTGATGTAATTTAAAACGGTATGGAACTGTCAGAAAGCTCTAAGTCATTTGAGCAAAAATAATAAAATGACTCTGGTTTAGATATCTGGCCATTTTGGAGTGTAACGAAATAGCCGACTCCATGGTCAGAGAAAGAGTAGGATCATGAATCATTGGTCATGAACCGATATTTGGCATATCCTCAAATGATCTTAACCTGGGCTGAAAGGAAAACTCTCCAGTATTGGCAAGAATTACCAAGATGAGTTCATTCGAAGGCATCTGTAAAGTACCCTTTCAAATCAAAGAAACTTTTTTTAGAGTTAGGGTAAAGTTGAAAATTCTAACAGGCCTATATACTGGACACTGCCGACTAAATTTTTATCTATATAAACTCGGCCTGGCAGAAAATGCCGAGTGCCGCCTATGCCTGGAGGATGATGAGTGGGTAGACCACGTCTCATGCACATATCCCGCTGGGGAAAGTATCAGATTCTCAATTGTTAGCAAAGAGCAACTGATTTGGACACACTCTCAGCCAATAAAGTTATCAGTTTCATTAAGAGACTGAACTTACTGAGTGAAATATAAATAGGAATGAGCCACAATAGATCGGCAGATTGCCACAGTCGAGGGCACATAAAGACCCACTCACAAAAAATCTGACCTAAACTTAATACATTCCACCAGTTCATTATCATTTTCATAATTTGTTTTTCCTGTGTGTCCAGAATCCCATCTCCTTGTGAAATCGTCAGTTTCTAATCACTTGCGCTATAAGTGGAAAATTGTTCGTTTGTAGCAATTAATAGCATCTGTTATATGTTGTAGCGACCACCCTCCACCAGTTTAGTGGTGGCAACACTTCTCTTAAAATGTGGTTAGGCATTTTTAGAAATATACATTATTAACTGAGTACTATCAATTAAACCAGTTTACTGTCTTTTGTCCTATCCCGGTGTACTTCACTTCAAGAAGTTAAATACTTACCACGGTGTATATCGCGTTCGATCGGACGAGTCAAAAACAGCTGATTCCTTGTTTTTTTTTACATTCGTTTTATTTGCTGTTGTGGGTTCTTTTTTAGATAGAAAAATTTATATTTATTATTTCATTAATCAAAAGTTGGTAAGTAAATTCAATAAGTTTAACCTATTTGGCACTATTTTTTGCTAATTTGTTAACCTAAAAATGTCACTGTTACAACTTTATATACCTTTTGTATTATAGTCATTTGGCTTGAAATGAACACGTATTGCCGAAGTTAATACATTTCCATCAATAATGCTTTCTCCTATACTTTTTTTCTATCTATTTTCTCCACGATACTACAGCTATTTGTAATATAAACAAATCCCACACCTTTCTTGAGAAAATAATGAAAATGGATGGTCCTATCCATATTTTTGCTAGTGACAAGTGTACCCACAATATATCTACTGTTTCTTCGACGTATTGTGAAATAAACGTTAATAAAAGAGAAGAAACGGTAGAAAAACCCCGACAAAAAAAAAACTATACAAATGTGATCAACCCAAGGCAAACAAAGTACTCGTTTCGTCATAATGCGATTTTTAGCCACCAGAGAGCGATGTGAAAGCACAAATTCTCAATTAAGGACACAAATATATACAGTGTCAAAATATTATGGATTTATCATGTAAACTTATAGCTGAAAATGCTTGATTTTCGAGTTAGAGGGATGAAATTTTAATTTATTTTCAGTTTTTCCCATATTTCTCCGGCCGAACATAATTGAGATTGATATAAAATTCGGAAGGTGAACGTTGCATACATCAGTACACTTCTCACTATAGTTTTCATCTCTCTATTCTAACCAGAGGCGTGACGGCGAAGATATTCTTCCCAAGAAAACGGGATGCCAGTAACCTAAGCTATTTTTTCTTTCATTTTCGACATTTACTATCACTAATGCACAAACAAGTTTTCTTATAATTTTTTGAGAGGATGCAACGTCTTTGAGTTAACTGATTTCAAAATTATTTATCCCCTACTTATCAATTAGCAATTAATTGAGAATCCTTTAATTCTATGTATACGCAACTTGCACCTTCTGAATTTCATAACAAAGTCTCTATTATTTTCAAAGGAATGCTCGAAAACTAAGCATTTTTAGCTATAGGTTTATATGACAAGTTCGCGTTATTTTGGCGTATTCTATCGAATGTCTAAGTTTTCCGATTAAAGTCTGGCCCACCCTGTATCATTATGTGATAAGGTAATAAATTAAAAAATGCGACTGATGAGCCACTGAATATAATATAATTAAATTTTAAAGTGAACATAAGAAATCGCGGAAAATGTTTCGTCCGCAATAAATAGTACCTGTATAAACTTTTTTATTAAAGACAAGTTGACTGGAATTTCAACTCTTTAAATAAAATATTCATCTTATAATTCGTATCTGGGCTGTGAATATTCGATTTGCCTTTTTCCCCGTAGATTTATCTTGTAGCTCGTGTGTGAATACCAGAGCATAATATAAATTTAATACAGTTATTGGCAGGAATTTCTTTTAAAATGAAAGGGCACAGTAGCTACTATTTTGTTTATTACTTTGTTCACATAAATTTTTATTTTTTGAAAATTAACACAGCAATAGGATAAACTGTGAAACTTGAAATTAATCGCCTTATTTGTTCCTAGTCAAAGCTGTTCTATATTTCTACCAAATATTGTTCAACCTCATTGTTGGTAGAGGGTAAAAGTTGTTCTAGGTTGAGAGCCAAGAACATCCCACAAATGTTCAGTTGGATTAAGGTCTAGACTGCATGAGGGCCACTCGAAAATATCAGTTGTAACCCCATTTGAATACGTCTGTTACACGAGAACAGTAACATCTGACGTTGTCATCAACAACAAATTATCGCTAATATAAGAATTGAGAGAGACAACTTACCTTTCTAAAATGTTCATAAAGTACTTCATACTGTTAGAGAACCGTCATTTTCTGAACATAGATCTGTACGAGCTTTTAAAAAAAATCCTTCCTAGACCAACACTGCATAACTAAATAATGAGGTTTCTCGAGTATTATTTTAGGCGTAACTGTCAATTATGCATTAGAATGTTCGTGGACGGTGATTTGAGCTATATAGAGACCAAACCTCGACTCGTTTGTGTACGAGACACGTTCCCATTAATTTAAATTCCAATTGACATGCTTCCTGGCAAACTACAGTCCTGACCTACGGTGATCCCTGTTTTCTTTATTCATTTATTTAACATCGGCCGGTTTCCGTTACCAAAGCCAATCACCCATGCCAATTTTGTAGAATCTCTTCTCCATTAAAGAGTATGAATTACTTACCTGCGTAACATCTAATAGACAAGGGACGGACTGCTTTATGTCCCCTCCGAAAGATATCACTAAAGCTGGCCGAGGTGGCTGGAGTACAGCCACGGTCTTGCGCTGGCGTCACATGTGCCGATTTAGAAGTGATTTACGCTGCAGTCTTATTTGAAAGGTTAATGCGTGAGGTTGTATCTATAAATTATACATAATGTCAAACGCGCCAAAGGGTAAAAAACGACCGTACGCGGACACTGAATAAATTTATCGGTGAATTTCCGGATTTATTCTATGACGGATGCAAAATAATTTGTAAAGTTTGCAATCAAGACTTAATGTGCTGGCCCAAAACAGATTGTCGTCATATCAATACCGTGCAACATCAAAATAAAAAAAATGGCATGCCTTTGACAACTCAGTTTATGTTTGATTTATTGTTAATGTTAATAGCCTCTAATATTCCGCTACACATACTGGATAAACAACCATTTCGGGAGTTTTGGAATAAATACAATCTCTAGGTGAACTTACCAAGTCGTACATCGTTACGTAGATATAGTCCAGCTGTTCGTGAAGACATTGTAAATAGGATTAAATGTGGATTAAAAAAATACACGGCTCTGGTTATGTATTGACGAGACGACAGATTGTAAAAAAAATTCTATTTTAAATATTATAGTACGTGTACTGGACCCTCTTAAACCAACATTTTCACTTTTACTAGCTAGTAAAAGACTAACTGCGTGTACTGGCGAAATAATTACGCGTGTGGTGTTGGAGACATTCGAAAAATTTGAACTTTCAACAAGTCAAGTATTGATGTTTGTGACTGATGGTGCCGCGACAATGCGCGTGGTAGGCCGTTCTCTTCAAAGAGACAATTGTAGGTTTTTACATGTTACGTGTGTAGTGCATGCGTTACGTCTTGTGGCAGAAACGATTCGAAAATGTTTTCCAGAGGTAGATGCATTAATAGCAAATACAAAAAAAAGTATTTCCCAAATCTCCTAAACGGCTTCGAGCATTTCAGAGACATTGTCCTGGTGTCCCTGAACCACCAGAGCCAATTCTTACACGTTGGGGAACGTGGTTGAAAGCGGCTTTTTATTATAATATAATAATAATAATGTTTATTGACAAAAAATTTGATTTACAGAATTTAAATATTACAAATGTAAATAGATATACAAATATTACATACTCATATATATAAATACGAATATTATACAAAATATTACAATTATAAATAAAATATAAATAAATCTTCACTGTCAATAAAAGTGTAAGCCTCACAAAAGTTTAAAAAACTGCGCGTGAGTGCTAATTTATAATTAGATTAATATGTGAAAATTCATATGAAAGGAAGAACTAATAATTACAACTAAGCAATACAAAACGGTATGGCTTTAAGGTTATGGACATAGTACACCTGGGTAGTAACTAATTATATATATATATATATATATATTTTAACAAATATTTGGGAACAATGTAAGAATTGCTGTGTAAGAGTACACTATAATATAATATATTCGCATCAAAATGTAAGCATAATCAATAAAATGTCGGAAGGAAATGTAACTATTAGGGTTATAATTATTTCACCAATATGATCAAGGATTAAAAAAGATTAAATCATTAGATTGAACCTAATATTTCGTATGGAGTGTTTTTTATCCATTTATAAACGGAGGTTTTAAATTTTTTAATATTCAATGTCTTTATTTCTAATGGTAATTTATTATATATTCTAGGAGCATAGTATGTACAGCATTTTGTTCCAATTGTTTTCTGCGCTCTAGGTGTTTTCAGTAGTTGATTATTTTTATTTCTTGTTGTATAATTGTGTGTAATATTTGAGGAGTTATTTTTATTTTGATGCTGATGTGTGAGTAGAACTTTGCAAAATAATTGTCTAATATTTAGTATTTCCGATTCACTGTACAATAATTTTATTATAGATGATTTTAAAGATTCTTTTCTGTAGTTGAGCTAGTGGTTTTAAATTAGTTTTATTTACGCCTCCCCAACCTAAAATACCATATTGTAAGATGGATTCTACTAGACCACTATAGATAATTTTTAAGTTTTTATACGAAAGTATATTTTTAAGTTGTTTAAAAGTGTAAATTAATGGTCGTAATTTTTTTGAAAGATATTCAATCTGCGTTTTCCATGTGAGGTGTGTATCAATGTATATACCTAAATATTTAATTGAAGAGGCAATTTTAACAATGAGGTCTGTATCTTTAATTGTGATAGTCTGATAGTCAGGTAAGTTGTTTGTAGTACCGAAAGGTATAAATTTTGTTTTTTCTAAGTTTACAGTTAGCAGGTGGTAATCTAACCAGTCTTTTATTTTTTTTTAAATTGTTACTTGCTATTTGGTAGACATGTTGCCAGGAATTCGCAGAAAAAAATATAACCGTATCATCAGCGAAGGATATAATAGTACCGTCAATTTCAAGAGACAGTAGATTGTTCAAATATATGATGAATAAAAAGGGGAGCAAGAACAGTCCCTTGTGGCAAACCATACTGAACAGATTTAATTTCACTTATATCATCATTTATTTTTACAACTTGAGTTCTATTGAATAGGTAGTTTTTCAGTAATGTATAACTAGTACCTCGAAATCCAATATTCCATAATTTCCCTAACATTTGGGAGTGACTTATAGTGTCAAAGGCCTTTGCAAGGTCAATAAAAACTCCTATGCAAGGCCTTTTCGTATCAATGGAATCATATATTTCATTTGTTAGGGAAATTATGGCATCCTGAGTTGAGGTTTTTGCCCTAAACCCAAACTGTTTTTTGGATAATAAATTATATTTCGTTAAGAATTTTTCCATTCTGTATTTAAGAGCCTTTTCAAAGATTTTTGCTAGAGTAGATACAAGTGATATTGGCCGATAGTTACTAATTGTACAGCGGTCTCCACTTTTGTATAATGGTTTTATTAGTCCAGTTTTGAAATGACTGGGGCATATTCCGCTGATAAAAATTAAATTAATAAGATGAGTTAGTAAGGGTGATATGATATTTGAACATTCTTTAACTAAGTCATTGGTTAATTCATCAATACCTGGTGCTTTAAAGTTTTTTTAATGTTGATATGTAATTATGCACCTCAATTTCAGTGACATCAGGTATAAGATGAAAATTTGTTCCAAATATGTTATCATGGAAGGTTTTATTAGGTTTCTTTATTTTACTGGCCATTTTTGTTCCTGTTTGAGAAAAATGGATGTTAAATTCATTAGCAATTATTTGCGCATCATTTATAATTTCACCATTATCAAGAATAATTTTTTTTATAGGTACACTATTCTTATTATTGTTAGTTATTTTTTTCACCGTATTCCACAGAACTTTTGTATTATTTTTATTATTTTCAATTTGTTTACTATAGTACTCATTTTTTACTTTTTTAATTAGGTTATTTATTTTGTTTCGGTATGTACGGTATCTTTCCTTAAGATAATTATTGTTTGTATTTTTTTGCCAGTCTACATAATATTCATCGCGAGTTCTAATTGAATTAATTAGCCCTTGAGTTATCCACTCTTTCCGTTTATCATTTTTTATACAAATTTTGGTATTGCATACCTTTAAACAATATTTTATCTTGGATACTAATAAATTGCAAGCCTCTTCAGGATCCTGACAATTGTAATACAAAGTCCAATTTTCACTTGTCATTATGGTTTTAAATTTATTGTTATTTATTTTGCTTATCACTTTATTTTCGTTTATTTGCGGCCTATAGTCGATGTTAAAGTGTATGACTCCTATTAAGCTGTAATGATCAGATATATTAGAACGTAAAATGGTTACATCAATATTGTCTTTTTGTTGTGATTTGATAAATAAATGATCGATGCAGCTTTTACTGTTGTTTTGTATTCTTGTTGGCTTGTTTATGTATGACATAAAACCTCTTTCATACAAAATGTCTAAATATTCATTGACGTAATCTATACCCCGTAAAATATCAATGTTTAAGTCCCCAATAAACAAATTATAATCACATGTGTTTTGTAGATCTAGGTACTCCTTTAAATTTTTGTTAAAATCATATATATTTGTTGAAGGTAATCTGTATACTAGGTTGATTATAATTTTTTTATTGTTTTTTTTTGCTTTAATTTGTGTGAATTTTATGTTATTTATATCTATAATATTTGAGGTGTGATCTATTGTGTTTTTTATGTATAAGATAGTTCCGTCATTTTTATTGATTTTACTTTTATTATAATAAACGTTATAACCATTTAAAGAATAATTATTTATGTTTTCTAGATTATAGGTTTCGCTTAAGCAAATACAGTCGAAATTTGAGGTTGAAAGATAGATTTTAAGTTCATCAAAATTTTTTTGAATACTGCGAATATTATTATGAAAAATAGAGAAACCATATATGTAACTATTTGAGTTTCTAATATTGTCCGAATATTGAGTATCGTATTGTATATAATTAAAGTCTCTGACAAATGGATCCATAATAATAAACCTACGTTATAATTAACTAGACTAGTTTATTTTAATTAAATATACGAAAATTAAGAAAATTGAAAATATTACTTGGCTAAAAAATCGTTTCACGATATTGATGTTAATTCAAGTTGTTGGTATTTCCTTTGCCTATCGACAACCTTTGGATTCTGTGCCTTACTTCTTGCCCTGGTGCTGATAGTTTCAGGTACGGCCTTCGCGTTTCTGGTGGCTATATTATCATTGGACTTCGCATTTTTTGCAGATCCTTCTTTATCAACATCAATATTTACTTTTTGTGTATGTATCTCCTCCAAACTAATAGCCGTGTCTCCGATAAGAATTTTATTGTTTCTTATCTTTGCTTCAGGGTTTTTTGTTTTAATTTCTTTTAAACACGACCTTAATTCTTTTTGAAATTCCCGCTCCTTTTCTGATAAATCGTTGGATATTGCATATGGTGTGTTTTTCAATAAGTTACCTTGTTTAAGGATTTCGATCTTTTTGTGTAAGCAGACGAATTTAACTAAAGTTGGTCTAATGGTTCCAGTTTTCCCAAATTTGTAAATATGGCTAATTTCTGTTTTGTTTATATTCGTGTTTAAATACTTTTGAAAAAAAGAGACTTACTTTCAAATATATATCTTCTCCTTCTTCCTCCTCTAGCCCAAAGATTATTAGATTGTTTTTTTCTTGTATTTTGTTTATTTTCTTCTATTAGCTTGTGTAAATACTTATTTTCCTTTTCTAGTGATTGTATTTTTTTGTTTGCATCCTCTAAACTTTTAACCAATTGTTTATTTGTGTTAAACAACTCTTCTTTTATGCTTGTTGTTTCCTTTTCAATTAGTTCCTTTAATTTTGTATAAAGTTGAGTGATAGTTAAATTATCATTCTCATTTTTCATCCTTGTAGCTTATTAAACAGTATAAACTTAGTATAAACTTGACTATATGTATCCACCAGTAAGTAAAGATACAAGAGCAGTAAAAAGTATTCGTTTTTTGACATACAAAAACCAGCGATTTTAATCCTTATCGCTAGTGTAGAACACTTCTATATTTTGAAAAAAAAAAAAAAAAAAATGCTGAATATTTTCAACAAACAAAAGCTGTGATACTACAGTTCAACCCTAACGAGGCTGCAGCTATTAGGGAAAGCCAGACAAGCTTTCAAGACGTTTCCCTTGAATCAGATTTAAAAACTATTAATAACAATTATAGAGGACTACACGACGCAATAGGAAAATTGCAAAATAGTTCGTTGTCGTTAGTGAAATCGCTGCAAATAGTGGCCGACCTAAATACACAGCTACAGGCTATAAATGACGCAAAAAATAATCGCGTTAGTGAAAAACACGAGATTTTAGCAAATTAAGACAAATTTGTGATGGTGCATCTACAACTTCGTTAAGTGAGTTCACAGATTGTTTTACTTATGCCTGTATTACATCCGTAGATGTCGACCGGTCATTTTCAAAATACAAACATATTTTTTTCACCAAAGCGAACAGCGCTGACAGAGACACCTGTAGAAACATACCTGATGCTATTGTATTATAGATCTTCCCCACTTTGTGATGACGACAACCAAACTACTTCATAAATCTGCTTAAAAGGGTGAGTTTTATACAAATTTTTATAAAATGTAACATTATTGTTACAATTTATTTTCATTTATTGTACTTATTCAAGTATTATGATATGATGTAAACATATGAGTCATATGACGGCTCTGTCGGTCAGGTGACCTCGGCCAGCTTTAGATATCACCAACACAACTTTCGCTTAAAATGTCATAGCTTCTGCGTATACGTTAATATAATAATAATAATGTTACGCCACTGGACTATGTAGACTGGTTAGATGAGACTGGAATTGTAAAAGAACGGCAGGGAATATTCTGGAATATTCTAGACCGTGTGAATGGATGTATAAATAAAACGCAAGGTGAGCCGAGACTCAGTCCTAAGTTGAACGTGAATGAATAAAGAAGAAATAAAAAAGAGACTTATAAGTGTTCAAGTGTGATTATAGTTAAGACAGTAATTAATCTATTGTTGTTAATTATTAATTAGTAAATAAAGTAGTGAGTAAGTGTTACCTGGACTTTCAATCAACGAATCTACGAGTAGAGGTGTTTGTGTGGATAGCAAACACGTAACAATTTGGTGTCGGAAGTGGATTGGAAGAGAAATATCTGGAATACTCGAAAAGGTTCTACAGTGTTCTTCTCAGAAATTGGTGGTAACACGGAGAATTAAGCTACTGGACAGTGTTTGGAGGACTATTTCTGGACTGAATAGTGACTTTAAAGTGGATTTTCGAGAAGTTTCTAGAACATTCGATTTATAAATAGCTGCAAATACGCCAGCGCCTCTAATAATAACGTGTTGTAGACTGAGAAAAAGGACTACTAGTGCAATTTTAGGAAAATTATAGAACATTCTATTTGGAACCTACAGTAGATACGTGAATTGTGTCGACAGAAACATGTTATAGACTTAAAGACAAGACTATAAGTGACTTTTAGTGACAATTCTAGAACATTCGATTTGGAGACCACAAAATATACGTAAACAGTGTTAACGGGAACGTGTTATAACATAAACTGATGATGGAGTAAAGACCAGGAGATTAGGCGAATGCTTAAGTTAGCCAGGCACAAACGAAATAATTAGGCACTAGTACATACACTTGAGATTGAGGCTGCCTATCAGGATACCAGACAATCAGACCAGAGAGTGCGAGCCATGGCTGTGGAAGAGACTTCGGCAGATAAAACCATGCAAGTCGTATTAACCGAGTTACAAAAGTTGATCGCACAACTATTGAAAAAAGATGAATTCCCAAACGAGACAAGAACAACAAAATAACGGTAGCTCGAATGGCGCTGTTATAAATGTGGCAAATTGGGCCATATTAAGAGGAACTGTCATGAGCTCAACATTCAAGATGTAATGTCCGAAATACAAAAGACCATGCAACTACAAATAAACTCGAATCTTCAGCCGAGACAAAACCAACAGAAAAGTAATGGGAGACAGAGTGGTGGAGGCATGCGCTGTTATAAGTGTGGCAGAATGGGTCATATTCAGAGTAACTATCGTCAGCGCAGCCCTGACAGAGTAAATGTTGCAGTAATGGAGAAGCCGCAGGAAAACTGGTGAGCTGGTGCTTCGGATAATGTGGCACATGGCCTTTCCAAAAGACCGTGTCAGAAAGACTGCAAGCCTTGCCACCATGAGGAAAAACAGCGATATGTACAAATAATGAAAACCGTTAAGATTGACGTTCCGGATTAATGGACAAAAGAGTCGTTAAGGAAAGTGCAGTTAAACGATAAGGAAACTGGTCCTATTTTGAAGTGGAAAGAAAGAGGAACCCGACCCGATGAAAGGACATTTCAAATAAATCAGTGGGGCTGAAGGCTTTATGGGCACAATGGGACTCCGTTAGAGTAGAGGGGATGGACTGCTGAAGAGAGCGTGAGAAAGTTCAGATGGGAGGAAAGTTACTTTGAAATTGGTAATCCCCAGGTGTCACGTAGCAAATGTAACTCAGCAAGTGCTGTAACGGTTGGAAAACCCTGTATGTTAATGAAGTATAATATATTCCGGTGAACACTCATGTACAACCCATTGTAGAACAAGAAATGTTAAGATCGTATGTTTGGTTGCATACCTGAAAATTAATATTAGAAATTAAACATTCAAACGTTTATGAATTTCAACTTTACTTATTGTTTTATACAAAGATGTTTTTTTAACAAAAGTTAGGCAAGAAACGTAATACCATAAACAAATAGAATCACATTGTTAAAATGGAGCTGTTCGCCGATAGTAGCCACGGTCCAGCACTGTGTTGTGCAGAAGACGTTATCCTTAGAAATTTAAGGCAGTTTAATAGTATTTACCTTACATGAACAATCTAACTTAGCATATTTTCTGGTAAACCTAAAATAGAAAAAAGAAAGTGGTGATAATATGTGGGCAATAGGAGTTCCTAAAATATTGTAGAATTATTAGTCCATCACTTTTATTTCTTTGATTTGAGGTCAATACTTTTATTTTTGAATTAAATAGTAAATTTTAATCTAGAAAAGTTGGCAATAAATTAGAAATACTATCAGAAGTTTTTTTATTAAATTCCACAAGATTGGAGAATGTGGAAGTGATAAGAGACAGCCATATTGCTAGCTCAAATTTCTCTAGTATAATCTTCCAAGAATTTGTGTAAAATTTAGTAAAAGGCCTCATAAAATCTAGGGTGAGTGCTTTCTAAATTCATATCAGGTAATATTCTTATCTGCCAGGGGCGTAACACATAATAATTTTTTTTAGGCTTTTTGCCTCACCGTATTACTCCTGTATGAGATCTTCATGTAACTTAGCTGAAGTTACCACAGCGTATATTATCTTGCCAACTCTAATTTTTACTTAAAGTTACCACACACCCTCCAGTCAATTCATAGGGTATAGGACAGTTTCTTAAAATTATAATTGACTCACCATTTAGAAACCACGTATGTATGAGGGTTGGAACATCCCTTAGATTGTCAGCCAAATGTTCTAGGATCAGGCTCAGGTGATATCTTTTTATGGAACTACAGAGTGAGTACAATTTTGTTATCAGTGTTTTCAACATCATGAGATGGGAAAATATTAAAGAAAGAAGGTCAGCATTACATTCATTTTATACCAAGTATCAAAAATAGTAAGATTCGTTATGTAATACTTACCAGTGTCTACTTTGATTAACAATATTTGTTGTGTTTCACTCTTGAAATAATGTAAATAACTCTACATATAATAATCTTCGTGTTAAGTTGTGGATTACCCACATAATAATTATTCAGTGTTCACTAATTAACAGCTGTTAATTGGGCAATTGCAAATTAATCACTTGCCTAAAATTGCCATATATTTTACTGTGTAATTTGGTATAACTGATCCTCCAAGTCATAACGACAAATCACTCTTAGTTTTATAAGTTATTAAATAGAAATAAATATTATTTAAATGAAACCGCACAGATAAATAGAGATTTACGTATAATATTAGCTTGGCCGAAAATCCCATTACTTAATTGTAAATAATTATTGTATAAAGTTGTCTATTTATGTTGCCATTGCTTATTTCTGTGTTAATGTTTATATTTTGCATTTGCATATGTCATACGTGTTCATCGACCAGGACATCTTTACAACGGTTATATCTGTTATTTGTTATTTGTACTTACCCGCTGGTATTCTCCCTTCAAAGAAATTTTTATTAAATTAGTTAGCAATTTCGACTGTTCGACAGCAAAAATATTAGTATATTATTTAACTGTAAGTTATTATATTTAATAAATTTATTTAGTTTACGTTGGTGTTTTCTGGTTGATTTTGTATCTTCTTGAATTCCCCTCTCCTTTGCCGATTTAATCGGCTGGCGCCCAGGCATTGCTTATTATATGGTTATATAACATCTAAAATAATTGTATAAAGGTAGATGAATATAGTATAATAACATCTAAATAAACAAAAACTTAATTCCATAACCACGACTCAGCTCCCGAAGATAATGACTGTCGTGCACTAGTGATTTTGGCATCAGCCAGATCAGTTCTGTTTTAGGTCACAGTGCATAATGGAACGTCTGGTGAACATTTTGGCATCAACAAAACGCTAACAAAAGTAAGAGAATGTTTCTACTGGGTGAACAGTCGTCAAGATATGTAGGCTTGGTGCCGCCAATGTGAAGTTTGCGCGGCAAGAATGGGGCCACAAATAAGAAATAAGCAATATACCGCCAGGGCTCCTTTTGAGCGAATTGTAATGACAAGTGACCGTATGAAGGCTCGTTATGATCTTAAGGCTAATTCAGGAGGGTACCTGGTGGAGATCTGGTTTGGCTATATAACCCAGAACGAAGGAAAGCAGGTCCCCGAAGCTTCACTCACCTTGAGAAGGGCCATACGCTGTCGTCACCAGACTAAACGACGCGCGACGTCCTATACCGAATTCAGCAGAGTCCAAAATCAAAGATGAAGGTGGTTCATATACAGAGGCTAGCTGAGTATGCGGAGAACAACGATTGGCTGATCGGGACGTTTAGGCTTAAGGAGGGAGCAGTGTTACGTACTGGACTGTGTAGACTGGTTAGATGAGACTGGAATAGTACAAGAACGGCCGGGAATATTCTGGAATGTTCTAGATCGTGTGAATGGATGTATAAATAAGACCCACGGTGGGCAGAGACTCAATCCTAGTTGAACGTGAACGAGTAAAGAAGAAATAAAAAGATACTTATAAGTGATCAAGTGTGATTATAGTTGAGACAGTAATTAACATATTGTTGTTAATTGTTAATTAGTAAATAAAGTAGTGAGTAAGTGTAACCTGGACTTTTAATCAACGAGTCTACGAGTCTAGTTGTTTGTTCGGATATCAAACACGTAACAATAATTTATGTAGATCGTTGATCGAGGAATAAATTTCCTCCTAGAATTTTTTTGTTTTATACGATATTTTGCGAGATTAAAATTTTGTCAAAATTCACACCTTTACAAACACGAGAAGGTGTTGCACTAGTCACACAAAATCAACCATACCATAACAAAATGGAGAATTCAAGAAAAAAATACCACTCTAATTAAGGACCACCCTACTGTATTTTTATGATCAATAATTAACACTAACAAAAGCGTTTTATTTTAATTGAAATACTTTTCTACCTTTTTATTATCCTTGTTTTCCATTATAAATAACATAGAACACATTAAAGAAAGAGAAAGAGGGCAGTTTTTAATAAACTTAGTGTAATGATACTTTCCTACAGCAAATAATTTTTATTTCTTTGTTCCAATTCTCCTAATAAGCTTTTGCTTCCCAAAAAGTTTGCTTGATACGAAACAATCCATTATGAATTAATTAATAATGCCTGACGATGATTTCCTTTTAAAAGAATAATTAAACATGCCTCAATTATTTTTATGAAACAACTAAAACTTTTTTTGTAAAAAGTAACCGCTAGATACTCGTTTCTCATATAAAAATATTAATTTCTACAAGTCATTAAGGCGAATACGTCTATTTACGAGTCCCTAATACTCTACCCCTCACAATACACTTACTGCACGAGTACCCCGAGAACGAATTTGATAGTAGGGGAAAATGTACAGGCTCGCAACTTGTAAAGTTCAGTTTAAACTTATTTGCAACATAAAAAATGAAGGCGATTATGATCCTTTTTACTGCCGACAAAGGAGTCGACGTTATTTATGTTGCAAAAAAATTTTAAATAAGTTTGCGCATCCCGCAATATCCTATATCAGCAAAAACATCTTTCCTAATAAAAATATCAATCTGATAACAATATAATTATTGTCCGGCGTATATCACCGTATTTCAAGCAGTATTTAGTGAAAATAAAAACGAATATACAGGGTCTGTCATCACGCTCTTAAACCATCTTTATTTTCGAAACTACTAAGAGTACAGCTACGATTTTTCCTTTGTGTAGGTTTTCAATGGTGTTCTTTTTAACAAAAATATTTATATTTTTCTGCCACTTCCGGTAATACCGGAGATGACAAGCAACGTTATTTTAAATAAAACACCCTGTATATTTTTGCTTTTTCAAATTCTGCGGTAAATTCTATTATTTTATATACCATACTTCATATCAAAATTTTACGCTTTAGGCGGTATTCAATTTTTTTCAGTTTTTTTTTGACAGATTCAGACATTTCAAAAACAGATAATATATATCAGGCAGATGTTAATTAAGACAAATTGTAAACAGATACCGTTTGAGAGAGATGGTAGAGATTAAAGCGAATATGAACTGGAACAAAATAATCATACCGGGTGATCAAAAAATATCCCTTAACTTATGTTTCAATAACATGTCAAAATTCATTTTTTTTAAATGGCAAGCTCCAAATTTTGTTTCAGTTCATGATTCTTCATTAAAAAAATAATGCAAGACTGTGTTAGCTTTGATATATCAAAAGTGTACCGTTTTCGAAATATTTACTGTTATAACAAAAGTTATATGTGAAACTTTTCAAAAATGTATTTTCTAATAATAGTTTGTCAACAATTTTCAAATTAAGGAACATGTTCATAACAGTTGTCATTCACTTCTAAACATTTAAGGACTCTTTTGTTTACTTCACGCTTTGTAGCGGCGCTAATTTGCTGGGGAGTGAGTGATTCGAACGCATTTCGAACTCTTTCTTGGCAATTCTTCTTTGTCGTTAAAGGACTAGCATAAACAATATTTTTTTATGACCTCATACAAAAAGTCCAATAGAGTCATATCTGGAGAACGTGGGGGCCATAATTGAGGGACCGCTTCTTGCAAACCACTGATCACCAAAATTATTAGCCAAAAAAAGTGTCAATAATCCTTCTACTGTCTAGAGGAGCACCATCGTTTTGATACCATATGTGAAATTTATGTTTTTGTAAAATCTTGTGTATTGACTTAAATGAAAAGCCCAATTCTAATTCTGCATTTCTCAAAGATGCGCATGGATAAGCTCTGTATCCTAAAACGGTAATTTCGTTTTCTTCATTATCATTGGTTTAATTTTCTCATTTTTGTTAGTAAAAGATCAAAATTTTTACAATTGTTCAGCAATCTTGAAATAGTATCATAGGTCGGTTTCGGCTTTTCGGGATATCTGTCTGCGAAAGTATCACAGGTTTTGGTGACACCTTTATTACATTCACCACAAATAAGAATAATATTTAAAATATCTTCATTTGTATATCCTAAACGTGCCATTTTATCAATCACAAACTTTTTATAATAAGCTAAATTTAACTAAACTTGCCAACTATACGTATAAATATCAATTGTTTCCTTTATTTCAGATATTATTTCTTGCCTACTAGATTATTGTTGAGTATTTTAAATCATACCTACAAGCATTTTCTACTCAAATTCGACAATTATTTAAATTTCAACTGTTATTTCATAATACTCCTGGCCGACTTGACTATTGTTGATTAAGTTAAGTCATACGTAGATACAAATACTTTCTACTTATTTCAATTTTTGTCTTATTTTAAACACATTCTTTAATTATGCTATTTTGAATATAACGGATTATTACAAAAATTATCATAGAAACATTTGAAATATTTATTTATATAAAACTGACTTTTTAAAAGATTTCACATGTAACTTTTGTTATAACAGTAAATATCTCAAAAACGGTACACTTTTGACATATAAAAGCTTATACAGTTTTGCATTATTTTTTAATGAAGAATGATGATCTGAAATAAAATTTGGGGGTTGATTTAAAAAAAAAAGAGTTCACATATTGTTGAAACGTAAGTTAAGTGACATTTTTTGATCACGTATGATTATTTTTGTGTCAGTTCGTATTCACTTTCATCTCTACCATCACTCCCAAAAAGGTGTCTCTTTACATATTGACTTACACTAACATCTGTCTAATAATTGTTACCTGTTTTTTGAAAAGTCTGCATCTGTCAAAAAAAGAACTTTAAAAAATTGAATAACGCCTAAACTGTAAGTTGTTGAGTACGGTATATAAAATAAAATTAGAATTTACCGTAGAAATAAAAAATGCAAGAATACACAAGGTGTAATACTTAAAATAAAGAAGTTGGTTGTCATTTCCCGTGTAACCGGAAGTGACAGAAAAATGAGTATATTTTAGTTGGAAAGAACACCATTAAAAACCTATAGAAAACAAAAATCGTAGCTGTACTCTTGGTAGTTTTGGAAATACTAATAGTTTAAGGTCGTGGTGACACACCCTGTATATTTCTTAATAAATATAGAGGTAGGTAAAGGAACGTGGTATATGTTTAAATGCCAGATAAAGCTAAAACAAATTTTATAGGAAAAAAAAAATACTTCTTTTCGATTTATAACATTTCTTTAGGTTCATTTTAATTATAAAATATGCAAGTACGATAAAACCATCCAAGATAGCACTCGTATGCTAGCAAATAATTTGACAGAGAATTAAATTGCTAATTGTTATATATATTTTTATTTAAAACAATGAAGGTTATTATCATTTAGAACTTTCAATGTCATTGCCATTAGCATTTTTCTAAAATTGTCTTTTACATTTATTATAACATTACTGTTACAGAGAATTAAAACACAATGTATACCATGTGTCCAATAAAATATTGTAATAAAGAAGTAGGAATTATGTTGCAACATGAGAGACTGCAAACAGGGGGTCAATTTTTTTTAAAATTTAGCCTCAAAAACTTTACATATCTTTTTGAAGAATATTAATGCTGTAACTTTGTACACTGATAAACAATGTTTTAGAACAACATTTCTCTAAATTTTTAGAAGTACTACAACTTTCAGCAAATATTTACAACGATCATTTAATTTCGGTAATACCGGACGTGGGGTTACAACTTTGTGTTGCTTGATTTATCATATGATAAACAAAAGTTACCCCACAATTAGTTTTTATTTTATAAGTTATATAATAGAAAAATCCATTGTGATGCGGACTTTTCGGTAGACAACGTTTAACCAATTTTTTACTAAGTACTTACTGTCAACTACATGATTAGTATTAATTTTTTTCTGTCTAATAGTTTTTGACATTTAATGTCAACGGACACACACCGATAGATTGCCTGACGGAATCGAAAAACCTTAATTTTTGAAACGTACCTACATAATCCAAGAATATTTGAGAAGATCTCGAGGGGTGATTTTTTTCACGTTTAGAGTACGGATGGATATGCTACACATGTCACGCTGCTCGTTACATCGATATCGCCTCTCCTCTAAGTAATAAAAATCTGTTTCTTTAACCCGTCATTTGTTGCTAGCTGGTTTGTCGCACTATGTGAATTTTAGTAAGTTGAGTGAATTTTAGTAAGTCATTACATTAAAGAAACAAAGACAATTTTAACGGAAAAATCAAATATTTTTATACAACAGCCGACAAATGTAATAAAACAGTAATTATGTATAAAACAGAGCATGAGAGAAAAATGAATAATATGCTTAATGACGGAACAACATACAAAAAAAGAAAATCACAACCCAACAACAAAAATTCAAAATAAGCTTAATGACCTCATTAAGTCATGGCTCAGAAAAAACTTAATTAGTGAAAACTTATTTGTCACAATGTCATATTCCCGTCATATACGGCCTACCAAAACTGCATAAAGAAAATATTCCATTAAGACCAATAGTAAGCAATATAAATAGTCCCACATTCAATCTTTCAGGGTTTTTATTTAACATACTAAGTAATGTTTTAGGAAAAACTGAATCCATTGTTAAAGACTCATGGCAATTTTGTGAATCTATAAAAGACCAAACAGATCCCAGAGTTCATATTACTATTTCACTTCATGTTACCTCACTATATATTAATATTCCAACAGATTTAGCAATAGAATGTATAAAGAATAAATGGTCCGAAATTAGTAAATATTTACCCATTACCCAAGACGACTGTATCAAAACAATAACCTTATGTCTAAACTCTACATATTTGACGTATAACAATCAATTCTTCTCCCAAATTTTCGGAACCGCCATGGGGTCACCTATATTGGCCACTATAGCAAATTTAGTAATGGAAGAATTAGAAAATAATGTATTAAAATTACTAAATTATAAACCAAAATTCTACAAAAGATATGTAGATGACTGCATTATTTATTTACCAAAAGACAAAATAGAATACACAGTTAATATTTTCAATAATTATCACTCAAGGTTACAATTCACTAAGGAAATAGAACAAAACAATAGCATAACCTTCTTAGATTTAACAGTTAAATATAATAAGGACGGTAAATCGAAATCAGCTGGTACACGAAAGAAGTATGGTCTCAAAGATATTTAAACTTTAAATTCCACACTATCGATCGCTATCGATCTATCATGATTTGAAGGTGTAATTCAATGTAGGTCGGGGTATTTGCCCGCTGAGTAGTTGTTTCCTTCAAATCATATTTAATAACACATTAGTTTGGTCCACCTGGGCTAGGGTCGCCGCTCTCGGTACTTGCTGTGATGCAAGTCGCTATCCGCCACAGAGACATCTAGGATGTCGGTCGGATAGTAGCATTCAGACCATATGAGAAGTTTCATACCTCACCACTATTCACTTCACCTTAGTTAGCATATAACTAGCAGGTTGGCCACTATCATTTGTCTGTTCCATAACCTATGGCATACTGAAGAGAACAAATAAGTTCGAAATCGATCTATGTCTGGTTAGGAATTGACAAATGATATTGGCTATCGAACTATCATGATTTGAAGGTGTAATTCAATGCAGGTCGGGGTATTTGCCAGCTGAGTAGTTGTTTCCTTCAAATCATATTTAATAACATATATATATATATATATATATATATATATATATATATATATATATATATATATATATATATATATATATATATATATATATATATGTATACATAAACCACACAATACCACAAAAAAATTTTTCACTAAACTAAACCTAGGCTACCAACCGAAGATGAAACTAACACTATATACAAGATAGACTGCAATGGCTGTAATGGTACTTATATAGGCCAATCAAAACAATATCTACATAAAAGTGTATACTCGCACACATATAGGATAAAAACTCAAAACCAAAACACGACAGCACTCGCCAAGCACGCCATAGAACAAAATCACCTATTTAAATTTTAACAACATACAAATATTAGAAAAAAGAACCTAACTATAACCGAAGAAACATACATGAAATGCTGTAAATAAAAAGACATACCAACGCAATAAATAATCGCACTGATATAGAAAATTTAAGCTAAACCTATTTTAACTTAATTAAATGATTGGGGTACATTACAACATGAATTCAGTATTTACATCTTACCGAGACAAAATAATAATTCTTGAAATAAAATATTTTGTCATATACTCACTATTTAAGCAAAACACCCACAGTAAATTATATGTACTTATACATTTCCAACGTTATCTCTGTAATATAAACAAAACTTTAAGAGCCAAAACACCATGTTAAAATATCTCAGTTGCGATAAAACAGACAATCCAATAACATGTTACAAAATTTAAAACAAATACCTAATAATTAATAGTGTAAGTAAATAATGTAATTTAAAATAACGATAACTATGTTTTTAAAATATAATAATTGTAGTTCTCTGATGATGATGTAATAAACCGAAACGTTAGAAAAAAATAATAAAATTAGTTATATCTGACCGAAGTCCCCAAAAAAACTATCAGATATTATTAGAAATAAATGCTGTAGAACAAATCCTGTAACTTGTGATTCTACAAAATTAGGCGCTCTGAATTTAGGATGGATTCCTCTTAACGGAAAGCAAATAAAAACAGTACTTTTTATTAAATTAAAATAGCTAATCTAGTCTGTTATATAACAATTTCTTATTGTAAAAATTTTTTTAGGAGAATATTCCGAAATTTTCTAGATGGTTAAGAAATAGAAAATCTTTTTAAAATTTCGAAAATATTTTGTATTTTTTTAATTTTCGGCTTTTATGATCGTTTCTTCAATAGTTAAGTAAAACAATTCATATTAATTTTATTTTCTAGAACTTTTTAAACAAATATTTGATTTTATGAATCAGTATCGTTGCCATTATATAAATATGTTTCTTCGTGTTAAAACAGGTTTCCATCTTTTAACCTAGACCAAATATAAAATATTAACCTTTATTGCTACAAAAACAATATACAATTTCCACACAGGTTCATAAATCGAGACCAAACACCAGTATTTAAGAGAAGTTGGTTACCACTTCCATATAAGTTACGAAACCAATTATCTGTGAAATATCGAAATGGCCAGTAAATTGGTGTTTGGTGTCCAGCTGGCTGATAGCGTGTTGTTGCTACTCATTGAACACACTGGCTCATTTCCTGATCTACAAACGAAAATGGGGGTGTTTAACTTAAAATGACTTCGGATGAGGGTATATCGGTTGTAAAGTAAATTGCTTTCTTTTCTATTGAATTTGGTTCAGTGAATATGGCCCCCGTCGAACAATAAAAAAAAATTCGGTATTCTCTAAATTAGTTGACAGTTATTATAATTGTTAAAGAATAAAAATGATGATTAGTTTTGACAAATTTGACAAAAAAAAAACATAGAATTTTGGAGTAATTTGTTTAAGAAAACATTGAAAAAGGTGAAGAAAACCAACATCGAAGCGTTTGTACAATGAAACAATAAACAGTACAAACGTTGAGAAACCTAGTTCAATACAGTAAGAACCAAGAACTTCAAGATACTATCAACTAAAAAAATATATGAAGCAAGGTTAAAAAATATTTACCAAATAAATTTTCTTTCAATTAGCGCCAATTGAATAAGATGTCCCCAAAAGTTTCCGTATTTTTAAGTATACAAATCTGAAATTTGGGAATTGTGAATAAGAAACAAAAATACCTGTTTTGATGATACTTTCAAGGTTTTTGTTCTTCCTGTTTTACTAGATGTGACATCAACATTTTTCCATAAACGTATGACCCAATTGTTTACTTTCGATTTTGATGGAGTTAAAAATTGCCTATACAACCACTATTTCAAATTTAACAATAGTTGAAAGAAGGCCGATGTATGGCCGATTTTCTCTTTAGACAAAGATGTCTATGAAATAAATACTTTAAATTACAAATTAACGAGACAAGCTATGGAATAATTGCGAATCACGAATAAAGTAAATTTTGTACTCAAAACCGCTGTTACTTCTTATATTTTATTAAGTTATTTAATAAAAATGTTCTGTAAAAATCGAATAAAGTAAAAATATCGCTGCCAATTACTTGGGGATTAGAACTTCCTCACCGTAGTAAAACTCGACGTGTGGTGGGGTTTATAATAAAAGTAATTTTTGGCGTTTCAAAAAAAGTCACATTTCTTGACGTTTCGAAAAAGTTACATTTTGACGTTTCAAAAATGTCACATTGGTGGAATGTCACCAATATTTCTTTTAGACCAATTTTGCTCATCAACAAAATCAATCTCTTCCTTGACCTCTAGAATATGTGTACCAAAGCTTTATCTCAAAAACTGTAGCTGCTATCGCGAACACACACACAGACAGAAATTTTTTTTTTGTCTAAAATTTTGTGTATCGTCATAATTCGTCGAGATTTGTCCAGAAATGCAACAAAAATTTTCAAAATTTTTTTCCGAATACATAATTTCTCACTTTGAGGGGTGAGGAAGTAATAGTTGTTTTTGGAATAGAGATTTATTTAATCAACACCCCTGTTTTTCAAAAGCACTTAGAAGAATATCTGTCAGACTTTTGTTAAAAGTGTAAATCTGGTTAAACTTAATAATGCAAGGAAGGAAAAATTTAAATTACCAGTATTTACTGTTACTCATTATCAAATAAAATTTGGGTTCTGTTATTTGGTGTACTTTGACAATGATTCAACTTGAAATGTGTCTTATGGTTATTGATATACCGAAAAGATATTCTAAATGACACTTTTGAGATTTGATTTACAGTAGGAAAACTATAACAGATTTTTTCATTCTGCAGACGATTTTTGGTTTAACTTGGCGCTAGAAATGAAAAACTATAAACGTGATAATATTAATCTGTCAAATAATAGGGTACCTTATTTGAGTTGTTGTAGAAAATTTTGCAAAACTTGTTGGCAGCGGATTTTATACTATAAATGAAAAAGTACATTTATTACAAATCTAAGGTGAATATAGAAGAAATGTCATTGCAACATGTGCTTTGTATATGGAAACATTTCGTTTAGAGAAATCTAACTTTAACTGAACGAAGGTTCTAGAAATCATAAGGCAGCAGTGATGATTTTTTTGGATAAATTTCCAGTCAATTTTAGCGAAAACGGCGAATCTCATCGAAATATGAAAGTAGTATCATTTTTCTGTAACAATAATTCAAAAATATTTTGAAGGAAAATTTTCAATAGAGCTAACAAATTCAAACATATTTATTTATTAACACACGAAACCTGTGCCTCTGACCATTTTCTTGACAAGTAAATGTGGGACATTAAGATCCTAAACAAAAGAATAACTAAATTTTGATATACATATCTGTTATGGTTTCTGATTTACAGCACAAACTGTATTTTTTCCTTTATTTTAGAAAGGTTTAATTCCTTTAATATGTATTATTAATTATCTATTTGTAAAAGTTTTCGTTTTACATTGAATCCCTTACTTAATATAAGAGTTTGGCTACATCGTTTTGGAACACCCTGTATGAATATAAAATAGACAGACACTTAGAGAGAACTGACACCACTTTGCACGATAATAATTTGTATAGTCAATCAAGAGTTATTTTCACTAAACTCAGGTTGTTTCTCATAAAATATAATCATTCATTCATTATACATGCCTAAGTTTTTAACATACGCGTTGAAAAATATTGTAGGTAGATTTATTACCAGATAATAAACAGCTACACAAATTACCTTATACAAAATGTATTCTGTGGGAATACAAATAATTATATAGCTATTCCATTAGTATAAATTCACGGCGGAGTAACGACACTGTCATTACACGCAAACGAGTAATTAATCACAATGTAACGAATTTAAAGTGAAAAATAAAAATTAGATTTTAGGATATATAAAAAAACATCAAAAAATTACTGGATGTGTTTGTATTCTTTGTATAGTAAACGGGTATTTGCGTGCACATAGATAAATGAGTTACAGATAAATTCATAACAATCATAACTAAATATATATTTAGATGCTGAAAGCTTCTAGGGTAGGAAAATAATAAAATCTCCCAGAAAAAGAATAAGGTTATCTACTATCTACTGCCGTTACAACAGAAACTTAAAAGTAAGAATTAACACATTAATTACCTATTACCCTTTTGCCTTAATATTACCTTCACTTCTCCATACAAACCTCCAGGTCAGGCAATCAAATGACCAGGCAGATAACCGTGGCTGCAATTGTCTTCAAAGATAGCCTGGCAATCGACAGATGACCTTCCGTCCCTTACTGAAAAGGGAGCCAGACAATTTATAAAATTCATCATTATATTTCAAGATATGAAAAAATTCCTTTAAGAAAGTTTTTTTTTATTCATTTTGTGCCTACATACTAAATTTTAAAAATATAAATTTGCTTTATTGGAACTGACCCTTTTTTTGTCCATAACTCCTCTTGTTATTGTAACGGTCCATTTTTTTGAATTAGTAATTTATACCACATTCGTTATTGATTAACTAAAATGGTCTGAATTATACATTAACCTCCAGACTCGCTTAAAATAATTTTATTATAAATAACTGTATACTCCTATGTAGTGACACTACTGTGCGAATGGCACGGGGCCTGAAACAATTTAAACTAGCTGGCCGGTCGGATGTTTTTCGCGAAGTGTGGTGGACATGGCTTTTTGGTGCGCGTCAAAGAGAGTATGAAGAGCCACGTGAGCGATAGGTAATGTGGAGTCGTTGTTGATACGGTGGTGTTATCGAGCTGGAGCTGCTGTATATGGTACTTTGTTGCTGTAGCCTGGTGGATCTACGTTGCCTTCCTTGTTTCTTGGCTACAGTTGAGATGTGTAATTTGAGTTTTGGCAGTTCAGTGATGAGGAAATGAAATATGGTAAATGGCCGAAATCCCTGGTAAAGCCTTCTGATTTTACTTAAATCTAGGTACCTAGTACAACAAAGAGGTAAAGCCTGTTTCAGCTTGGCGATGCCGCAAAATGGCAACTAAAACTTATAATTAGAGGATTTGCAAATCTATTAGCGTTTCTGAGCCTGTGTGATTAAAGAATTTGACTTTCCGATGGTTGATGGACTTAGTTACATGTTATTTTCTTTTTTAAAATGTAACTGGTGTTTTGATTAATCAAAACTATAGAAAAACAATATTCAAAAAAGGTGGCGCCTAACAAGACTGGTTAAGAAAGTGTACCATTTTTAGTTTTAGGTCGCAAATTGTTGACGGTTTATTTTGTTGTTTAGTATTAAGTTGTTTTATAGAAAAAGAATTTTCTAGTAGCTACGAACTTCCCCGCCCAAGAAAAAGTGTCTCCTTTTGTGGTTGAGTTTAATAAATGTAACTTTAAGTAGTAAAATTGTTTTTTTAATATCTTAATTTTTAGTATTTAAAATAGCGAGAATAGTCGTTATATTATATCTATCCTCGGACACAGTGTATATGCCGCTGCATCTGACACAAGCAGTAAAACATTTTCATTTTTAACACCAATATTGCAAAAAGAATTTATCGCTATTTCCTGTTTATTGTATATTAACAACGGAGGTGTACTGTGAATATTAAAATCAATGGCTTTTTCATTACAAATCCACATGTACTGACTATTTCCAGATATTGTCGACATAGTTGTTACTACTTCTTTTTATCCTCGCGCCGTCTACACACTGCGACGTTTGTAGATAAACTGAATAGTGAATAAACACGATCTAGATCTCGCTGCGCACGCATAGAAATTTTCCGATGTAAAATAAATAAAAGATTTTTTGGCATATTTTATAATGGCTATACTTGACATTGGTCATATATTGCATGCAACCACCAGCCACTAGACACAATAGCTTTATCCTGAAGGTGTATTTACAAGGCACCCCGGAAGGTTTTTCTAACGCTTAATTTCATATGGACCAATATGGCAGGAAATTTAAAAGAAAAATGTTGGATCTTTTGCAGTTTTTTTGTAGGAGTAGTGGTATTCACAAAAAAATGATAAAAACCAAAGTACAGTGCCCCTTACAACAATGAAACCGTCTAAAATTTCATTTTAAATGCTATTCGCGATCAAGTGCGTACCTGACATAAAGCTATTGTGTCCAAATGAAACTCAATTGCATCTCCCAGCGACTACTGGTCACATGTTAAATATGACCGATGTAAGTCAAACAGTTTTAAAATTATGTCAAAAAAAATTTTTTTTTTTTAACTTTGAAGGGCAGGGAAGCATTTTCTTACCCACGTTCATAGGAATTTTTTTCTTTAAAATCACATAAGAAACACTATATATTTCTACTCGTTACTTAATAGATCAAAATTGACTTATTGAAAACCGCGTTTTTCTCATTTAGTCTCCTCTTTTAAGGCATTTTACCTGTCGCAAGAATTGACTGTCTTCTTTAAAATAGTGAAATTTGGAAAAAATCTTTTTAATCGTTAGTTATTCATATCGGTGTTACTTTCACGAATAATAATAATATTCCTCCACACATTCTTTTCGGTACGATACTTTTAAGGTTAAAATAGTTCGTATGTTTTAACGAAAACTGGAGAGTTAAATGAAAGTACGGTGAAATACCCATTTGACCTTTTTAAATTGAATATTTCGCCAGACAGACATGCAAATCTCATTGGCTGGACAAGGATCAAAAGTGCCGGAAATACCACAAGAATGGATAAATGTCTGCAGTGGTCACTAGAGAATTAATTATTGAAACAAAGCCGATCCAGTCTATTATGCCATCTAGTACTCAATCTCATCAAGCATGCATGGGATGGATATAACCAAGGGATAGGTTTAAGTGTAAAATTAAGTTACCAACCAACAAAATCTACATATTTTCATAAATATTTTATGTAAATGGAATTTCGAAGCATTTCATTTATTTTGATATACAGAAATCCATATTCATTATAGAAAAAAAAATCGAAGCTAATATATTATTAGTGCAGCTTTTACCAAAATAGAGAAAGCTGATCATTTTTAGTGTAAAATATAGCAGTTCCTACAAAATTCCTTGCGATAATTAATTAAGTTCACACATGATGCAATTATTGTATTCATTAAAAACAACAAACAACTATTTTTAAAGAGTGTCCTGGTACGCACTGCCAACCGAAAAATTGCTTAATCCATCAATATAAGTTTTAATTTGATCCTATAACGGATCTTGTGTTTATAAGAAATTAATTTATAATGAATGCATGGTAGATTTGAAAACATCCTTCTACGGAATAAAAAAAATACCAAAAAGCAGTTAAAAGAACAATTTAAATTGATTTTATTAACAGTAAGGTCTTTTTCTGACACGGCCCATTGCAGTTAATTGTTATCACTATTATTGTGAAAATATATTTTAACAAAATAATATAAACATATTTGGATTCAATAGTTCACGAAAAAAATGGAGTAATTATAGTGTCACAAATTCCTGTGAAGTTATGGAGATGAATATTTTTATGTGACTCGACAAATTACGTTGACAGTTTCAGTCGTAAACACTGATAAATACGGGGTTCGTATCCGCTAAAATAATCAGTGACAAGTGCTGTTAAAAGTGAAATAAATCCTGGTTAGCATCAGTAGCTAAGCCAATTAAGCTCGTACCTGGTCGAAATGCGCTTGGGTAAAATAATAATAACGACGGCCATTTGTAACGCAATGAAATATTCACCTGGGAAATGAGCCACATAAATCAGGAACACTATGTATAAATATATTAGGCTTTTGTTTCTAAGGCACCTGAGCTTGAGTGATAATAGAACTCCCGGTACTTTTTATAGGTCGTCGATGGGGGAAGGGGGTGTTGCTGGCTGTACTTTTATAGCGCTAACTGAAATCTAGACTTTTATTGGATCGTAACAATTTAGTGTTAATAGCAGCATAAACAACTTTACATATTTTATTGCTAATTTACTTTGGTTATGCCCTGCTTTGCATAAATCGTTTACAAAAAATTACATTGAGATACAAATAAGTCTCTATAGGTGTATAACAAGAAACTTGACGTCAGTTTTTTCATTTCGTTAATCAACACTATAAGATGTCTAATAAATTGCATTAAATTTGATGAGATTGTTTAAAAAACTATATAATCTATGCTGGAGGAATCGACTGTTTGTTTTAGATTTATTCATTCTAGATTAGATCGTCTGTACCCGTACGGACTGATTTTTGATTCTGTAATAACTTCATTTTCAAATTGTTCAATAAATAAAAATATGAATAGTTATTATAAAATATTACATAAAAAGAAAAATAGCATTTACTTGACTTTCGTCCATACATTAACTTTCAGAAAGTTCGATAAAAATGTATTAGTAAAAATTGCAATTTTTTGAAAAGTACGTGTTTTGTTTACTAAATTTGTAAATTAACTAAAAGTATTTCAAAATTTAACAGGCCTGTTTCAATAGAAAATTCTGTTTAGAGAAACTTTTGACTCGAGTTATCAAAATTTCACATTATACCCCTAAAAAAGAGTCATGGAGGGAACACAGAACCTTTTTTGATTATTTAATTTGACATAAAATGACACCTACCTAAGTAGAAAAACTATTTCAGGTAAACTTTCTCTGCTTTTTTTCAATTTCTGCTAGTCTACAATAATGGGAGGAATTCAGCTAGCTAGACAAAATTATTTTCGTTGGTTAATTCATTGGAGACAACGTAACAAATATAGAAAATATAGAAAACATCATAAAAAAAATTTCAAGTTGTAAGCTTTATATAGAACAAACTACAGCTGTCTCCGTCAACGATGTTCGCTTTGGTGAAAAAATGTGTGTATTTTGAAAATGACCGTTCGACATCTACGGATCTAATACAGGTATAAGTAAAACAATCTGTGAACTCACTTAACGAAGTTGTAGATGCACCATCACAAATTTGTCTTAATTTGCTAAAATCAGTATCTTTCTGTAATACACTCTCGAATTTTTCACTAACGCGATTATTTTTTTGCGTCATTTATAGCCTGTAGCTGTGTATTTACGTCGTCCACTATTTGCAGCGATTCCACTAACGACAACGAACTATTTTGCAATTTTTCTATTGCGTCGTGTAGTCCTCTATAATTGTTATTAATAGTTTTTAAATCTGTTTCAAGGGAAACGTCTTGAAAGCTTGTCTGGCTTTCCATAATAGCTGCAGCCTCGTTAGGGTTGAACTGTAGTATCACAGCTTTTATTTGTTGAAAATATTCAGCATAATAAAAAGCCGCTTTCAACCACGTTCCCAACGTGTAAGAAACGGCTCTGGTAGTTCAGGGATACCAGGACACTGTGTGTGAAATGCTCGAAGCCGTTTAGGAAATTTGAGAAATACTTTTTTGTATTTGCTATTAATGCATCTACCTCTGGAAAACATTTTCGAATCGTTTCGCCACAAGATGTAACGCATGCACTTTACACGTAACATGTAAAAACCTACAATTTTCTCTTTGAAGAGAACGGCCTACCACGCGCATTGTCGCGGCACCATCAGTCACAAACATCAATACTTGACTTGTTGAAAGTTAAAATTTTTCGAATGTCTCCAACACCACACGCGTAATTATTTCGCCAGTACACGCAGTTAGTATTTTACTAGCTAGTAAAAGTGGAAATGTTGGTTTAAGAGGGTCCAGTGCACGTACTGTAATATTTAAAATAGATTTTTTTTTACAATCTTTTTTTACATAACCAGAGCCATGTATTTTTTAATCCACATTTAATCCTATTTACAATGTCTTCACGAACAGCTGGAATATATCTACGTAACGATGTACGACTTGGTAAGTTCACCTGGGGGATTGTATTTATTCCAGAACTCCCGAAATGGTGGTTTATCCAGTATGTGTAGTGGAATATTACAGGCTATTAACATTAACAATAAATCAAACATAAGCTGAGTTGTCAAAGGCATGCCATTTTTTTTATTTTGATGTTGCACGGTATTGATATGACGACGACAATCTGTTTTGTGCCAGCACATTAAGTCTTGATTGCACTCTTTACAAATTTTTGCATCCGTCATAGAATAAATCCGGAAATTCACCGATAAATTTATTCACTGTGTCCGCGTACGGTCGTTTTTTACCCTTTGGCGCGTTTGACAATATGTATAATTTATAGGTACAACCTCACGCATTAACCTTTCAAATAAGACTGCACCGTAAATCACTTCTAAATCGGCACGTGTGACGCCAGCGCAAGACCGTGGCTGTACTCCAGCCACGTCGGCCAGCTTTAGTAATGACAGCGCGCAATCTTCGTGATATCGAATAAATAAGTATATATATAATTTGTTATCTTTTTTATGAACTTCCTGATATTTTTCGCTCAGTGCTAACCTTAGCTCCTGCAGAGACATTAGTTGCACAGGACGACGACGAACGGCCCTTTTTAGTTCATCCCAGAAATACTCGATTGGGTTTAGATCCGGGCTACATGCGAGCCATTCCCTTTTACAAAAATACTGTAAAATTATCATCGTTTTATTTAAAAATGTGCAGCTCCTACAATAAAGGAAATAATGGGATGATTAAAAAAACAAAATGTTAAAAATGCATGCAAATTTATATCAAATAATTTTTTAAATTCAGTGCCTGAAATTTATCACAGTATTTTGAACTTACGACAAAAAAACAACGTTTTAATTTACTCATGTTTATACAGGAGTAAATAGTAAAATAGTAAATAGTGTAATCACTATCTAAACAATGAAATGTTCTTTTATTAAAATAATGCAGTATAATCTGAATAAAATTATCTACAAAATGTTAAAAAAGTCCGATTGGAAATTAAAATGTTATAAAGAATCAAACTTGGTCAAAATTTTAGGGTGGCGGTATTTTTTTGCTGGGAAGTGTAGATTACGATACGTTAGATGCAGTTTCATTGTGAATTCCAAAGAAAAGACATGCCAATCCTAGTGACAGTTCTAGTGATAGTTCTATTGATAGTTCTAGTTATACTTCTAGTTATAGTTCTAGTTATAGTTCTAGTGATAGTTCGGATACATTTTCAGTGGCAAACATATAGTTACACCCATTGTGGTGTTATTTACATTCAGTTACACTCTCTGTGGTGGTACATACAGCTACACCTGAGGTTACACCCATTATGATGGTAATATAGTTACAGGCACGCGCATTTTGATGGCATTTACATACAATTACACCCATTGTGGTGTTTACATAGAGTTGCACTTACTGTGATGGTATTTACATACAGTGGGTTGTTATCAGTTACGCCAGAGTCGCGCGATAATAGTAATAGTATTCCGTTAATTTCTAAAACTACTTTGTTACAGGTATATTCTCATATTTGATCGTTGTGAGAATGAACGACAGTTACAGGATAGGCGACTGTAGAATTTCACCACCGAGTATATGATTCATTTATTTATGATACGTCACTACGACTAATAATCGTCATTTTACTATTTATCTTTTGTGTTATGTAAGGGTTTTTATATGTAGATTATGATACGATTTAGAATTAGTTTCATCATAAATTCCAAAAGAGACGGTTCATAATATATTTTCGTTAGTAAAACATTGTGCTAAAATACAGTCGTGTACTAATTATACAAGCAGTACCCCGCACACCTAACACATACAGTGTGGTGATAATGCATGGAACAAATAATACTATCCAGAAAGGTTTTTGCAAAAAAATTCTCGGACATGTCAGTTTTGTTCCATACATTATCACCACACTGTATATAACTTAGTATGTTAAAAAACAGCAGAAAAATGTTAAACATCAGATTATTGATAAGTTTAATTTCATTTATAAAAAAGGTAAATTTTACAATTATGCAACAAATTATGTAGTACTTGAAATATTACATATTACTTAAAAAAAGTTTTTCCATCCCTTCACAACGCAATGCAAATCTTTACATGTGCGTTGCAAATATTAAAAAATCGGTCTGTGTTACATACATATTTCACAAATGAACAGTTATATGCATATTATGTTGTTTATCTAAGTTTTAAGTGCTTTGGATATCTTTTTATCTTGTGTAAATTCCTCCCGAAGATAAACAAAGCAACTTCACAAGTACAGAATAATTTAACTAAGTTACAACTACAGCATAAATTAAGTAAACCTATTTTGTTTTCCTGTTTCATTAATTTCTGGCCAAAATCAAATAAATTAGTTGTTAATGAACAAACTTATAACTTATAAGTTAGCTGAAGGCAAAAGAAGCAGGATATATGTGACACAAATGTGAAACAACAACAAAATTATAAATCTCGACGGCACGAAATTCGATTCCACCCAGCACAGTTATTGCGGAAAATAGTTAATTGTATTGTAGTGTAGTCCCTGTTGTAACTTCGGAATTACAAGATAAATATAAACCGCAGAGATACACTTCGAAGAAAAGTTTACTCATCGTGCTACTTTACAATAACGTGTATATTTACTTTATCGAAACGATAGGAACGAATTTAGTGGGTTTATTCTGCTAAATGAATTAATCTTACTAGGATTGTTTGTTTAAATGTATGCTAGGCTTCGCAAGTTTACATAATATTGAAACTAGATGATAAAATTATTAGCAGTTTGCAGTGGAATATTTTAAGTCCTGGCTTATGATGATTTACAGGGTGCATCTAAAATATTTAGCATGTATTCAGTCACATTAGTTATGTATGTCCGATATCAAATATAATTGTGTCATATCTATGACCAATAGCATTGCGGATGATGGACCATATAGAGAAAAATTTCCAGAATGTAGTCATCCCCATAGAACATATTTCTCAAAACTCAAAAGAAATTTGAGAGAATTTGTTAGTTTAAAAGATGTCTGAAAAATTATAATAGAAGTGAAGAAATTGAAGAAAATGTACTACTATTGTCAATGTTGTTCCAAGTACTTAAAAAATTGGCATCTCAACTGGGAATCAGTAGGAACATGTGTGCAGAACTTTGAAAAACTGTAAATGTCCATATAAATGCTTGTCTCACAATCAGTCAGGAGCTTCATCTGGATGATCACGAACGGCCGCGGCGACTGGAATTTAACGGATGTTTTTAAGATCGTTTTACGGACGGACGAATCTTCTTTTACCAACGATGGAATATTCAATCGTAACAACTTTCACCAGTGGTCAGATACTAACTAATCCTCATTTTGTCAGGGAAATCAGATAATCAGGTGAGATTTTCTATTAATGTGTGGTGAGGAATCCTTGGAAATAAATTGGTGTTCTTGGTTCTTGGGTTCACATTTGATTGCCCATGGATTATTATCCGAGGGTATATGACAATATTTTCTCACAAATATACACCGAACTTTTGTGTCATCAAACTTTATTTGTTCATATTTAGATTAGCATATGTATAAATTTTTGAGTTGTCAAAGATAAATAATAAATTGGTTCATATTCTTTTATTTAAATATGACTCTTTATTATATCAGAAGTTTCCAGTTGATGTTTTACACAAACATTGGTTGGTTAATAATCAAGGCAGCTTGACAAAACTAAAAACATAGAATTTGCTGATTTTCAAATTAAATTCAAGACAAAACTATTGAAGTGATCACAATACTCATAAGCAGAAATAGGAATTTCGAGCGACATGATGTAAATAACAAAAGCGCACTCGCAATACACAGGTTCAAAAAATTTTCCGTTTGTACTTAAAGCAATATCATACATTGTAATCGAGCTTGTAAACTTCTTTGTGGTTTGTTTAAAGAGCATTGGAGGCCGCAGGTTGGTGCAGAGATATAAAATAAATCAACTGTAGGACAAAGTGCTTTGGTGTCTGTGGTAACTATTTAAGTGTCATCACATCAAAGAGTCCAAGCCACTTCAAAATTATGTAGTAAACTTAACAGATAATTCTTTCTTAAATTAATTTTTTTGGATATTTACTGTACAATGAACATTACTTTAAGGGCGTCTTTTACGTGATTTTAGTCTTGTATTTATATTTTAAAAGCTCTCTTGTAAACAAGATAAGTTCGGTACATAACAACATACTTAAATTAACAAATGCTTCTGGATAATATTAAAGTATACGTAAAACAGACGAGTGTGTTAGAATTAAAGATAAAATAAAAAATATACTAAAATATTTTGTGTAAAATTAATTATCATAAATTTATTCACGACGACAGATTGAAACAAACAGTGAATAAGCTGGAAACCTCTGTAATGCTGTTATTTGTCAGTTATTTTCGGTAGATTTATAAACGCAGAGTAACGGAAATAGGCCAAGTGGTCTCGTGACGAAAAACCTGTAGGGCTGAAGTGAGCGACACCCAACTCGGGAAGCCGTAAGGTAGCCATGCCAACTCACGCTATTCTGTGGTCACGACTAAAGCATTTTGACAAGCAACGAGTTGGCTGCAGGATATTGGATTGGTAAATATTTTTTAGCCTTTTTTTATCTCAGGTGAAGTAAAGTCTTTTTAATTCTTTTTGGTCAGCTTTCGTGTAATACAACTGGTTAATATATGTCAGCTTGTTTTATCTTAGATTAAACCAGTGTCTCAAATTCGTTACCGTGTGACACAAATTTGTGTTGGCTTTTTATGCAAGATTTCTTTCTTAATTAATAATAATAATAATAATATGTCTTTATTTTTGTTGAGTGATTGTAAATAACAGAAAAGTATTACAGGAATGGTGAGATTCAACATAGTTTCTCTTACAACTAACCATCCCATTTAACCAACAAACGCAAAAAAAATATATAAAAATTGCACGTAAGAATAAAAATGTAAAATTTACATATTTCTGTAAGTATACAGTAAGGATTTGATTTGTTTTCTGAATGAGTCAATAGAGGGAAAGATTTAATATGATATAGCAACTTATTATATAATGTAACCGCATTATAGGTAAAATATCTCTCAAATTAAGCTGTGCTATGCTTGAGTACAGTATACAACTCCCTATGACGAGTGACAGGTTTATAACTATTGCTACCTTTCACTAATTATTATATAGATATTTAGGTGTTTCCAATTTGTCAATTTTATAAACCAAACAAGCTAAATGAAGCTGAAAACGCTCATCCAGGTTAAATCATTTAGATTCAAGAAATTTAGATGTGATATGATCAATCTTCTTTAAACCATAACTGAATCTTATTTGAACTCTTTGAAGACTTTCTTTGTCTTTATTCAAAATGGTATCACAATATGTTATGTAACTAAGTGTTAGAGAATCACATAACTTTCTCTAATAGTTAGTTACATAGCATATTGTGATACAGCCTATTGGCCAGCCATTATGTATAAAGACAAAGAAAGTCTTCAAAAAGTTCAAAACGCTTGCTTAAAATTCAGTTATAGTTTAAGGACGTTTGATCATATCACATCTAAGTTTCTTGAATCTAAATGGCTGAACCTGGATGAGCGTTTTCAGCTTCTATATATTCTACTATAATTCTATATAAAATTTCCAATGTACGAAACATTTTATAGGGTATGCGGCAAATGTACCGCCCCGTCCATGCAAAGATCATACACGGTGTAAGGAAATAAAATTTGTGAAGGGCAAATTTGGTACATTATCAAAAGATATCATGTTCAGGTCATTTTTTTGTAGATAGTAAAGCTGTAGTTTTTGGTATTTTCTGAAAGGGAATCTTTTATCTGGTTTCAAATATGTACAACAAATTTCATAAGAGAAAAGTTGAGTGAAAAGTTACTGAATGTTTTAACATTAAAAAAAAAATTACTGCCTGTGGTAGAACTTTAGCCGAGCAAAAATCAATTTTTGTTTCATATAAAAATTTAGTAGATAATTCTAAGAGCATATTTTAAAACAGTAAAATTGCATTATTATCAGATTTAGCTCTGAATACCTTTGTATATGATATACCAACTATCTTATTTAGAAGAATTCCTTCTTTGTAAGTTCCAAAACATATTTAGATTTCACAACTTCTTTATTAACCTTTTTACATAATTTGGTTGCGAAAAAAACGAAGAAAGATAATTTTAGTTTAAGAAGTATTTAGCCATGTGGTGGTTTAGTGCCCTAAACCTATCATCAATACCTCGTGTTCTGGCCCCTCACTAATTACTTCAAGTATATGACTAGGCATGCTTCTGATGATGTAATCGATCACATCTTGCGGGATTTGTGTCCATAAAATGGAAAGAATATCTGACAGTTACCTAATATTCTCTGGAGCCATTTGATAGTTTTGAAGTGCCTTACCCAATAAATCTCACATATGTTCAATGGGATTCAAGTCAGCAAAAACAGATCGGTGCGTTCTGCGACATGTATTCCACCCCATGTGATAACAATGCCTCCTCTAAAAGCTAGTGGCTTAGTTAAATATTTAACTGTATCTCTCCCCTATTATCTTTCAAACTTGTAGACTTCTGCTATCGCTGCGCAAGTCGAAACGAGACATCGAGGAATAAAACTGAACCCAATTCCATATTCCAGTTTTGATGATTCCTTGCCCACTTTAAGCGGGCTGCATGATCAGCTGAACTTAACCGAGCGGCTCGATAAGAAGGACGACTTGACAGGTCAAACTCTCTTAATCTATTGTGTACTAATTGAACACTTACTATAACCCCATGTGATGCATGTAAAGTGCTTCCTACTTAAGGAGTGTAAAGAATTTACATTATTCCGAAATTAATCAATTAAAAAGTGCTTTATTTGTACTATTGAATAGCATTTTTTGAAGCCTTTCAATGAGGTATCACCAGGTGGTGTTACCATTTAAAAATATAATGTTGGGGTAGCTAGAGCCTAAAGGGTGGTACGGAGAAGGTCACTTTATGAGTCATACTGGTTCTCCTCGATGTTCTAGAATTTGTTACATAATTGTAGCGTAGGATTGAAACGAATAAAATTGATAAAATTATTTGTGGCTTGACTCTTTTAAGAAGAAAGTTCCAATCTATATAGCTGTTTCAAAAGCCTTAAATATTTTCTAGAATTTAATTTGTTTTAAATATTCATAAATATATCGTATATATTAATTCTTATACATTTGGCAATTCTACTATCTGGTCATACCGTCGATTATTTTATCCCATCATCAGAACTAACAATAATTGTCCCGCTTTTTTTTAATGAAAAACAGAAGTTTTCTATACAATTTCCTCGATGTAACTTCTCCAGGAAACAACAGGACATTATAACATTTCTATAAATTTTAATGCGGAGAGCTCAAAACGGCGGCGAGATAAATGAGATATAAATATATCCTGACTTTTTATAATCCTTGTATAAAGAAAACAACATTCGAGTGAAGAGCTCTTACTTTTTGCTGTTTGTACTTGAGACCGAGGGGTTATAAATTAACCCTAATATAATCCACCCTAGGGATGTCACACCAACGTTTCTTATTGCAAACAGAAGTACAAATCCTTATAAATCCTCATAATGAACAAACATTCCAAAATTTCTAAAAAAGGGGACTTACTGTGATCCCGAAGTGAGTTACAGTTAAGGTATTATTAGATCTCACAACACGCTGCATTGAATAATGGTAGGAAGGATTAAAGTGACAACTTGTGGTTACATCCTCTACTCCCTAAACCCCCCATCAACGTATTCGGACCAAATTTAACCGCTCTTCTAAGTTAATGAATGAGAACCTGAAGTAATTAAATGAGGCGAAATTAAAATTGTCGCGTCACATTTTCCACACTACGATGTATTTAGTGTGTATATTATGAAATATAACGATGTCAACTAAAGATTGCTAATTCTTTTTATATAGAAAATGTAAAGTAACGACAATATTTGTTGGTCTAAACAAGAAGTTTAAAAAAATATGACAGATTCAAACTTCAATATATTAAGTTCGGAATAGAGAAAAAATGGAGAAAGAATTTTTCTACCAACCAATAGGTATCTTTAATTTTTTTTTGATTGTACATATAATTTTTCTTATTTATGTTGAATAAATTTTTGTACAAGAACGTTATCTCAAGTACTGTAATAGATTTATAAAAATGAGAAATATCATTTACATGAACAACTGTGGGACTTTCTCTCAGATTTTTTGTTTACTACAATTTCATTGATTGCACAGTACTAAAATTTGTAATTTATTTTCCAAAGGAATTGCACATTTAGGATTCTTTAACGGAAATAAAGATAAAACCTTCCTGTTATTTTCAAAATCTAGAACTATAGTTCTAAAATGCAAAGGATGTGATTGGGACATCGATTATCAACTCACAGTGCTAATTTTTGTTTAAAACTAACGTTTTTTTATGGTTAAATGCATTGGTGACATCACTGCCAAAAATAACAGATCCTAAAGGATTATAAGACCCTCCCCCGATAAATATACTGGGTACTCTATCCAAGATGGAAGAGTTATGGAAAAACAAATTAAAGAATATTTAAGAAGAATATGAAGCCCAATCTGGCTTTCGATCCGGACATAGCTGTAATGGCACATTTACCAACGTGATATATTATATATTTAGAGCTACACATTTTTCCGAAGCCTTTGATACAGTAAAATAATGTTATCAATATTGTCATTTGTTTGACATGAAGGATACTAGTTTAATAAAAAATCACCTTTTTTATCAGATCACAAAGAGTAAAATATCAAGGACAATTATTTAACCCTTTAGAGGTAAAGCAAGCCATTGTACAAGGATACACATTAGGTCCACCATTAGTTTCAATATATATTTCTAACATTAACTCCTGTCCAAATCATTGTAAATTTCATATGTATGCCGATAACATCCAAATTTATTTTAATTTTCCATACAATAAATCAAATAAGTCTACAACTTCAATTAATTCAGGTTTAGAGATCCTTATAAATATAAAAAAATATACACTAATAATAAATTCTTCAAAATCACTTCTATGTTGTTTGAAAATAAATTCCATAAGAGATGAAGTTACTCAGTGATCCACAGTAAGATTGGGGAAAACTTTATCGCAACGCGATGATTGTAAAAATTTAAGCGATCTAATAGATACAAATTTAAGTTTTAAGCAACATATTACATCAAAAAAAGCCTTTTGCAATTTAAAAATTTTGTATGCTAATAGATACTGTCTCAGTGAAAATTTAAAAATGCTTTTTGATTCTCTAATCTTATCGTGTTTCAATGATTGTGATTCTTTATTTGATTCTTCTTTAACTGAGTACGTTAAACCCCGTATTATAAAAAGTGCCGAATTCCTATCTCAGATTTATTTTTAATATAAGTATAAGACAACCGATATCACAGATTATCGGGTGGCTTAACAAGTCCAACAGGCGCAAATTACATGCATCAACTTTATACCATAAAAGTATAAAGCTGGAAATTCCTTCTAACTCGCTTAACAAAATTCGTTATAGACAAACTAGACAAATTTAATAACAATTTCTTCACACAAATCATCATTTTCAAAGGAGCATATTTCTGTAATATTTCGAAATATTATTTATAACTATTTCCGGAGAATAAATGTGATTATTATTAGATTAGCGTTTTTTCGTGGCCTGTTTAGAGCAACAAAATAAGATGGTATAAATGACCTGGCACATATCACTATAACATCAGATTATCGTATTAAGGACTTGTCTTTGTAAATTGATGTGTCAATTTTTCTTCAGTACCACTGTTAAACGCATGACTAATAGACCATTTTAAAATAATTGGCGGCTGGCCAATCAAGGATTACACAGTAGTCCAAAGCCATTGGACATTCACAGTTGACTAGAAAGCGGTGTCATTTTAGTGCTTAAAAGGTTAAATAGTACCGTCATATTCATAATGAGGTAGATCTATACTCATATAGTGGAGAGGAAGAGAAATTAGAATAGAAAGGAAGAGGAATAGGAATTGCAAGAGGAAGAGGAAGAGAAAGAGTCAGAGGAAGAAGAAGAGGAAGCGAAATAGGAACAAATCAGATCAAATGCAGTGATAACGATGACTCAGAGATTTGTTCCAACAAAAAAGTGATTCCGAAGAGGAGAAGATTTACAATAAGAATAAGAATAAAATAATTGCGTTTTGTCTTTGTACTTGTTTCACTTTTGGAAATTTAAGTTAAGAGTGTGTATCAATTTTATTGCCATTTTTTTTAGAAATCTTAAGTCGTAACGAAATAATACATGAAGACAAAAATGAAAATACTTTTATCGAGACCACTTTCTCCGCAGAAAGTTTTTCCCGACCATTTAGATTTTTGAGCAATTTCACAAAAAGTTGATTTATGATATTTTTTCGCAAACAGCTTTCATTTTGATAGCAAGCCCAGTTTTCTTCATGCGAATATCTCTTAAATATTCATAGGGGTAAAAGAAATTATTGAGTTTTCTGAGCTTATAATGTTTTATTAAAATAAACAGTATAAAGTTCGAAAGCTCAAGAATTTTTTCACCCTTGTAAATCTATTACAAAGACGATACCATAAATGAAGACTTTTTTTGCAAAACTCAACAAGTCCACATATGTGAAAAAATGTATTTGTATCAAAATTCAGCTGAAAATCTTAAGTAGAAACAAGTCCTTAGCAGATTTATATGAAAACTTCATTAGTAGCTTGGAAATTTAATGGGAAAATCGATAATTTGCATCAAAACTAAACAAGTCACACAAAAGAAAACATTTTTTTATGGAAATAATAAACAAATCCTATGGAATCTTAACTCTGGAGATTACAGTTTTATAGCAAAACCGAACAAGTCTTAACACATGTAATCTTGTTTTTAAATTTCGTGTCTAATTCAATTTTCGTCATCTATTCACCAGCAAGCAAATATAGCATTGCTTCATATTAGATTCAGTACTATATTATGACGACATTTTGGAAGATGGGATTTGAGATTGCAGCATAGAATATGCAAACATTTATTTATATCGACAGCTGTTCAGGTAGTATTTAATCAAAACTCAACAAGTCCAAGTAGTTTTTGTAAATAAAACCATGATACACTGTATGCCTATCACTAGTACTCACAATGACATTTTACCTTTGGCTCGTCTACACAAAATATCCATTTCTCTGAACTGAGATCAAAGGTTTTGTTGACTTTTACAGAAAAGCTCTTCAATTTATAAATGAACTAGACTGTGCTATAAAAAAAACAACCCAATGTGTCTTCCCCACTATAATATAAGCAGCATGAAATCGAACATTCCATCAAATAATTCGAAATCTTTTTTATGTATATATGGCATGTATGGCATGTATGGAAGTAAGATCACGATCTAAATATGTTTTTCCTGCATTAATGTGTAAAATATTATCGCCTCTAATCGACAAAATGTCCTTAAATTACAACTAAACTACAATCAAGAAGTATTGAGAGATCAATTTCCTCCACATGTCGAGGCCTCAGCTGCGAACAGGGTGTGCATGTTTGGTTTTGGCGAGGGCAAGAATGTTGCATCAAATAAAACACTTTTTTTGAATGGCATTTTTCGAAATTTATATGCGCAATATATAATTTCTGCGACACTAACTTCACTACAAATCTAATTTAATAATTTTTTTGGGTTTTCTTTCAGTATAGAAAAAAATATATCCTTATTTATTTGTAACAAACAAACTGAATTAAAGTCATTGCATTGGAAAGCTCTAATTAAAAGAAAAATTTCACGCCAATCAGTATGGTGCATTATCATTTTGTTTCGTTGGTAGTTCGCCAATTTCCCACACGAAATAAAAACACATTTTCAAATGAAACTTTATTCAAATAACGAAAATAAATAATATCTTTGTAAAAGCAATTACAAATTAATAAACATAAAAACAGACAACATAAAGAAACAATAATAAATATGTATAAAATAACATTGCTTATGGCGCGTTCTATTTTTCTTTCATGGGTAGTTCGCTAATAGCTTTATTTTTCACAAGAAATAAAAATAATTTTGCAAATGAAACTTTATTCAAATAACGAAAATAAATAAAATCTTTGTAATAAACATAAGAACAGATAACATAAAAAAACAATAATAAATATATAGCATTACTTATGGTGTGTTACCATTTTTTTTCTTGGATGGCTCGCCAATAACCTTATTTCTCACAAGGTATAAAAATACTTTTGCAAATGAAACTCAATTCAAATGACCAAAATAAATAAAATCTTTATAAAACCAGTGTACATTATTTTATACTTACTTTATGTCCATTTCTGATTTGATTTCATCCTCAGTATCATCACCATCACTATTGGGGACGTTAATAATGACATTGATTTGATGCTAATTCATTCACAGCAAGTCTTTTGTACTTATCGACCTGTAACGTTACAAGCCGAAGTAATTCCGCCTTTAGATTATTTTTATCTCTCAACCATTCTTGAACGTTTGCTTTTCTGCATAATTGTAACGTTGAGAGTTCGTTACGGACAGTTCGTCGTATGGCATATTTAACATCTTCATTAATTTCAATTATTTTTTCGACCACTTCTTGTGTTTACTACTTTTCTTCACTCAAAATTTTGTAAATGTTTGATTTTGACACAACTGTATTAGCTGAATATATTTATTAACTAATTCATCTTTTGAAAGTGGACGATCTCTTCCTAGATAGTGGAATACTAGTAATATAATTTTTTTTCCCATTTATCGATTGACAAGTCGACCTCTCTGCCCTTTTGGAAGAGGATTCTCGGAGTATCTTCCATCTTTTGGTAGAAACGAATTCGCTACAAAATCGCTAAAACACACTATCGATTAGATTATAATCGATGAAATATGACAATTAAAATGCACACTCACTTATTCACATACAACGCAACACATATAATATATATCACAATCATAGAAAAACGGTTACACCATAAACTAGCACAATCACTAAAATTTATTAATAATAAAAGCTCGCCCGAACTGACGCGACGTTAATATATTCAAATAGTGCCGAGAAATGACACCAGGCAGAATTATGCGACGGAGTACATATTGTTATTTTGAACAAGTTAAATAAAGACAAACAGCTTGAATGCCCGTAAATGATGCAGCGTTGCCATCGCAGCTAACGTGTTAATTCACGTAGTTTAAATTTCATTTAAATTTTTATTCGATGTTCGTCTTCAACCCGTATTTCACATAAAAGAAGCCGTCTTGAACTTTCCTATATACATCACACGAGTAACTTCATAGTTTTGTCGTCTTTTGGACTAGCTCCGTTTTTGTTAGCGACTCTTTTGTTCTCTCTGTGCGAAAGCCCGCTTGGCAGACAATTCTGCCCTTTGTAGACTGTCATCAAAGGGTGCGCAATAACTTAAAATGCAAATTGAGTAGTGTCAAGTACGTGTGGTGCAGGCAGGGCGGTTCATATCGTTTTTAAATAAATGTTCCTACTAAATCTTTTCCGAAGTTTTTATTCTTCTCTGCGTCTCCCAAGTCATTCTAACTTATTATTTTCTCATACACTCGAGGCCCCTTTTGATTTGTGTTCACCTGTATGCATTTTAATATGCCAAAATGAAAAACTGAATGAACATTTTACGAGTCTCTTATTTTTAACATTTATCATTGAGGACTGTGAGCAGAATAAAATTTACTTTTAGACACTATCTTTTCCAATTCATTTATATATAATAGCTCTATGAAATATTTCAGGGCGATATTTTTTAAAAGACCTTACAGGAAATAGTTATACGTTATGATAGAAAAAACGAATAGAACAACAAGCATTGAAATGGAGGATTCTCGAGTGCCACTTCTACTCGACATGCTATTAAAAGAACAAACATAAACATTTTGTAAGAAAAATATAAATATTTTTTGTTAAACTGATGCGAGCAGTCTCGAAACTAGGCATCGGTGCTTCAAAACAGTCGTTCACTTTGTTACATTTTTTATTTGTCAATTAAATTGATTACGAAAATCATTAATTTCTCTATTTGTTAATAGATCTAATAAATATACAATGAAATCTTTATTATATTACCAACATTCTGCCACAGTATAACCAGTAGATTATTTCAGCTACATTTCATTCATAAATCCACTGAGCTCTCTGGGACCTTGAATGCAGGTGGTTGCGTCACAGGCGTAGTATTTTACAAGGATACCATGGGTGTACAAAGCAAATTTGGCGTTGTTGATTAATTAATAAAATAAATAATTATTAGTTAGAAAAGAGACCATGAGTTTTTAATGTTTGTGCAGCCAGGTGAACATATATTTAATTTTCTAACATTTTATATGGTTAAAATGAAAAATCTATAGATTATCTAGATAAATGAAATAAAATACACAATAGGCATAATATTTTATTATTAATAATTGAATGCTGCTAAACATTTCTTATGTTACAAAATAAAATAGGTAGGTACAAAAAAACAAATGAATTACTGATATTTCCAAATTATTAATTTTGCGTTTTGTTTGCCAATTTTAAAATTTCTATTAATAAAGGACCCCGCAGCAAATACACGAAAAAACATTTTCGGTGAAATTCCCTAAAAATTTTTGTGGATTGTAGATCTAGTACTACTAATTAAATTGCCCACTAGCAAAAACCCACCTTCCAGGATTACTTTCGGATTTATGGTCATCCAAAGTTTTAGATCTTACATGGCTGCAGCCCTACAATATTTTCAAAAAAATATTTTATAGGTCGAATCAAGAATAATAAAAAAATTTTATAATGGGTATAAACTTTTACTTTTACTTAATATTGCTTTAATACCTACAGAACCTACAGGGTGTACAAGAAAATACTTTTATTTAAAAAATCGTCAGTAAATATTACTGATGATGCTATTTATATCTTTTATGTCAATTTATTCCCTCAATTTTTGAAGAATAGCCACCAACTACGGTATCTATGTTGATCCAGTAGCTTATGTCTAAAACAATTTAAATCTAGTTGACAGTTATTAGTTGTCAGTGCGTAAAATGACGCTAACCTACCTATGTTTGTTGCTGTATTTTAAGTTTATTTGTTGATTTTGTTATCCCGAAGTAAGTACCTTATACGAATAATTAAATTAATTTTCTTAAATTATTTAATTTAAGTTTGAGTCCGCAAACCGGAGGCACTGTTATACTTGTCATAGTGTGAACTTTATACACAGAATGTCAAGAATTGATGGAGATAATCCAGAAATAGTACAAGGCAGTGGGCTCAAGAAAATCCTAGATTGTTCAGAGAAGTTTATTTCCAAGAAAGATTTGGATCAACGTCTGGGTAGGAATTATAGGGACAAGAATTATTGGACCCATTTTCTTCGACGGATCGTTAACAGGCCCAAGATATCTTGAATTTGTGGAAAATAAAATTGAAAATGATATAAATAATTTACCCCGAACATCAGAAAAAACATGATCTTTCAGCAGAATGGGGCATGACCTCATAATGCTGCCATTGTTCGGCAATACCTGGACGACACTTATGGACAGAGATGGATTGGAACAAAAGGTCCAATTAGGTGGCCAGCGAGATCACCTGAGTTGACTTCTGTAGATTTTTATGTATGGGGTCACATTAAGAATAAAGTTTACTCCATACCACCCACTACTTCAGATGACTTAAGGGCCAGAGTACAACAGGAAAACTGGGCGACAATTTGAACATATCGTTGGACATTAATAATTAAAGTAATTAATTGTTGTAACATTTTATTTATTTTTTTTAAATGATGTTCTACTAAAAATATTGTATCTAAATAAAATTTTAAATACATAGGTACTTTTTAAATTAGTTTATGCAACTCGCAAATCCGAATAGTTTACGAGAGATATGACATTAGAAAATTTATTTTCTTGCCTTACTATGTTTTCCAATAAATGCACGTTACTTATTACATCAAACTAAACACTTTACAAATAATACATATTTTTCAGTTTTAGACAAAGATGAAGTGGTGCATGATGGATATCGTTAGATTGGTAATTAAATTTGCTATTTAATGGCATTATGGCTCTTAGCAGGTGCCATTTAAAAAAATTATTTTTTTCTTAAAAAAAGACATGTTTGGCACATTTTACTCTTTCATGAGGTATTTGTTATTGATTTAATTGATCAAATCACTATTAATATGAGTTAATAGAATCAATTGGAACAGATTTTTTCCAAATCACGGCCTTGTACGGTAAAAAAATAAATTTGAAAAAAAGAAAAATTCCATGAGTAAAATGTAAATTTGGCAACGCTATCCTATGCAATTTGAGTTGTAAATCTGAAAAATATTAAATATACTGGGTGATGCATTTAAAAATCAAAGGTAAACGCACTTCCGATGAAACCGGAAGTCGGACATTTTGACTTTATCTGCATGTCCATCCGAAATTAGGTCTAATACCTTTGTACCAAATTTCGTCTAAATCGGTTCATAATTGAAAGAGAGATACAATCATGGCCCTAGTCTCGTGGCTATCCGGTATAGGATGTTCCATAAAAAAAAACAAGTTGTCGACTTCCGGTTAAACTGGAAACTGATTAATGTTCCTATTTGCTTTATTAGATAGAGCAAACAATTTTATTTTAGCTTTGTAAATTTCAATTCTATGCCTCAAAATTATTCAGAGATATCAGAACAGATCTTTTTTTCGAACGGACGGTTTGCAGAGGAATATTACATACACAACACATAAAGTCGTATAAAAACGTTGCATATATTTATTCGTTTTTTTTTTTAATTTCGTAAGTTTATTGCAGATTCTATATGTCTTTTCTAGTTAGAAGGATTTGTCGATACCAATGTTACATTGCATACCTGACAAGAAATAAATATGCCATTACACTTTAGATCTTGATATTTGCTTATATGTTTAAAAATGTAAGACGCAAATTTTAAACCGGCACACCATGGCACTGTTATTTTTATCAGTTTATAGGGTCGCGACAACATACTTGCTTACTACAGACTGGAATACGACTCCCAGAGATTTCAGTTACATCTGCTGGATACTCGCATATAATGTTGCCTACGTATATACGTCTATGACCCGAGTTAGATTTACCATGCTCTACAATGATAATCTAACTTAAGTATATACATTCTTCTACGCATTCTAGGTTCTGGTCAAATAGATTAACACCATCATATTGACGCTTATCATCTCTATTCTCAAATATCATAACTTTCGTTTTTTAAATATGTACAACCAGACAGATTTTTTCAACCAGATTTCCAATTTTTCTAACTCTACATCTTTCCCAACATCTCATTCATATTATCACCATATACAGATATTGTAGTGTCATCAGCAACTAAGTTAACAATTTGAAAATACTGACTAATGTCATTAATGTATGTTATAAACAATGGAGGATCCAACACTGACCCTTGTGGTAAACCAAATTTCACCACTCCCCGCACCAATCCATGTTTGTTGATACCTGTAGGTAGTCTATAAACCAGTCATTTGCTTTATGTGTTATCCCATAGCACTCTAGTTTTCTTATTACCTACTATGTCTATATGCCCTTTTAAAATTCACAAACATTGTAATAACTTTATTTTAATCTAATAATTCTTTCCATTTTGAAGTTATTGATTGGATAAATGACACGAATGTCGATCTCTGAAACCAGACAATTTTTAATAAGTATTTCATTTTCAGTGGAATGATTTAAATTATTGCTATTGTGCAAATATTTCTAGTATCTTTTCCAGAACAGGTAATGTACCTAGTTTCAATAAGTGTAGTCAGTAAAGAAATGGAAGTTGGGGCTATCAAAAGTATAGCGACACATGTCGGCTGTCGGGTGATCACTGCAATTCTAAAGCACATGCCGAATAACTATTAGGAGCTCCAATGTGCATTCCTTTGCTGAGTACACTTATTGGAGCCAGTATAGTTAGCTAGAGTGTGCAATGTTAAGTGTGACTAGATAATCTCTCCATCGCAACTGCGAGTTCAAATCCCACCAACGGCACTGGCAATGGCAGTGGGAATGGTTATGTGTTCACATTTTTCATAAGTGTTATCATCTCCTGTGCAGCTTCTGCTTTGGATACGGGGTGTTGTTAAATTTCTGTAGTGTTATTATTTTCAATGCGTCTTTGTTCTTACCATTTCTTAGTATTTGAAACCCTTAGCAGTGATATAATCTTAGATGATTTCCATTGTACTAATCTTTGCTTATTCTATTGATTTATTATTTAATTTTATTAAGTTCCTGTCTTAATTTTGCTTTGCCTGCTATTGTAACATCCATATTCAGTTCATCAATCTTTTATTATATCGTTACGTATATTCACAATATCCTTTTCCGCTATAATTTCCAAAAGTTTTTAATTTACAAATTTTGAACGTCTAATCCTTCAGTTAGTGCCCACATTTATTTTTTACAATGAGGCTTATGAATTTAAAGATATTTGTTTGCGGTTCTGCATTGCTGTTTATCTTCAAGTTTTAATTGAAATTTTAAGTAAAAGTATCATACGTGCACGTTAATCTGCGATGACCCATAGCCAAGAAAACTGGTATTGTTACTGTTTACTTTCTTTGCCGTAATTGAAACTTATACATTAATCGGCACTTTTTTGGGAAACCCAGTAATAACTGAACTGCATTGTTTTATTCATTTTTATCTCACGAAAGGAAAATGCAATAAATCCACTATTATTTTGTAATATATTTAAAAACACGTTGATCGTGTTCAATATTGTTGTTATGAGAAAGCTTTGCGAAGCCCCAGGGATGGGGATCACTTTAGGTCCTACGTTCAAGTGTTGGATTTATCCCTAAAATCGCCGGAGGTATTTTTAACTCGGATTTAGACGGCAGAATTGCTTAGCATGGCCTAAAAAGCTCACACTATGAAATAATTGTTTTTCCATTGGCTTACTTGCTGTTATTTTCAATGGTGGAATTGTTAAAAATGCAAATCAAGGCAATCCTCTCTTTTGTGTTGTTCAAATGTTCAAGAACAAATTTAATATTTTATATGCGACCTATATGATAACAGAATCATCGTAAAAAGTGCAAATAGACTCTTTGAATAAATTAACATTATAAATAATTGTCTGTTTAACTAGCATGATACTTGTTGGCAGATTAATATACTTGTTACATATAGTACAATGTCAAACGTTTTATAATCCGGGAGCAGCAAAGGTTGATCGGTTGCATTTGATGTACTGTATTTGAGTATCGGTTTACAAAAATTAAAGTATATATGTATAAGAATTTATTTAAATAAGTGTCAAACGGCTTCCAATTCCAACTAGAATACCAATATTTATAAACGTTGTAAGAATGTTTAGATAACTAAATCCTTTGGGAATAAAACCTGTCAAACAGCTATACGAATGTTTCCAGATTTTTGTTACATCATTTGTAGTTTTCTTTTTAATTTCAATCTGTTGCAAAAGATTATGTTCTAATTTCAAAAAATCTGACATATTGTTGCTTCGTACTTAAGCATACCTATAGTTTATTATATTTTATATTGTCATTCTTATATGAATGTGATAGTATACAAATTTTAGGTATATAATAAATCAGAAACAACACATTCAATACATTTTATCACTGAAACTATTAAAACAAGTACTCAGTCTAGAAGCAAAAACTGTATTGAATTAAATAAAAGTGTTCTTGATATTATATGCAAAAATATTGAAATACATATATTGATTTTTGTGTTAATATGTTTTTAATCTCAATATCTTTTGCTTCTAATACTAAGAACACTGTTTTTAATTTATTGCAGTCTGAGTAGTTGTTTTAATAGTTTCTATGATAAAATGCATTGGAGCTGATGTTTTTGATTAATTATATACCTTTTACACTAAAAAATTCAGATAAGAATGACAGTATAAAATATAATAAAACTGTTGGAATTTATTATTATTATCATGTTAGGTTTGGAGTAATGTTTTCGCAATGTGTTAATAATTATTATATTTTTTTTCCAGAAATTAAATTCTAATATTCTAGTTTGGACTATCTTCTGTATTAATAATCGAAACAATAGAATGAGGTTATTTTTTAATAACCAGTATCATCTGGATTTGTTTTAGAATAACTGCCACTAAGGGAAAAATAATGTAATTTCTAACAGAAATGATGACAGAAACATAGACATATTCAAACGGTTTAGGGGATTTGTGGACAAAAATCTAATTTAGTCTTTTTTTCGGCAGTTTTTCGAGAGAGTCAATGCAATTGTGGTATTATACAATATTATAATTCATAAAATGAAAAAGGTAACACTATACCAAATCAGAAATATTTTGAAAACAGGTAGATAGCATTTTTTTTACAAAAAAATTACATTTTTCTCACTTTTTCTACTCTGAATGTTCGTCAGTGATTTTAACATCGGCCATTCTTAGGTGCTTTGGAAGATGTAGTGTTTTTACTAAAGGATCTACTGAAAGAATAATACATAAGTAGCAATACGATTTCGTTTTAAAAAACGTTCAAGTCTTCTATTGTATTTCTTCCATTTTTGACTCAATTTCGTACATAAGTCTTTTTTCGTCTAGTTCTCTTAAAACACACTTCTCGAAAATGTCTTTATTAGTGATAGATCGTGGCTGTCCTAGAAAAAAAATGAAAAATTAAAAATTAAAGGTCAGATGGGGGGAAGCTAATTTTTCCGTGATCCTATGCAGAATGCATCTACAAAAATTTTCAGCCAAGATCATGGGGGAGTTATGGGGAGTATTTTAGAAAAGCTTAATTAAAGTTATTGAACCAGATTTGTTTACCATAAATCTAATGGGTCACTTCAAATTACTAATGCAGTTTTAAGGAACTGAAACAAATACCAACAAATAACATTGAAAAGTATTTACCATCAACAACACGCTCCATTATAAATATAAAATTATTACCTTTCCACAATACACCAAGTCGCTTGGGAGTCGAATTTGAACTGAGATTCGTTCCATTTACAAGTCGAATTTATTTTCTGTTAAGTTCTGGCATGCTTGAGACTCGCTAATTTATTTACGGCCACTTGTTTCTATACTATTGGCTACCTCCAAATACACATACGTGGTTCATTAGTACTAAATAAAAAAGTTGATTTTTTTGATTTTTGTCACACACACAACGCACTGTGGGTCCTAGAAAGAAATTGTTTTGTCCGTTAGTTATATAGACCAATCAAATTAAGCAAAAATCAGGCCCACTTTTACGATAATTTCCAACCATTCCCGACCAATACCATTCGATTCAGTATGTTTTTGAATTCTCATGGTCAATTTTGCCGTATGTTATATGAGAAAGAATTTAATTTATAAACAATTAAAGTTGTGAAAATGATGAAAATCGATGTTTCTGAATGTTCAACTTCAAACAATGCGAAAACGGCAACAGATAGAGAAAAATTGCTCAGAACATTTTTTATAGAGCGTTCAATTCGCTTCAAAAAAGTCCGCGACGGCATATCTCTACGATGAATAGTTAAGGCGTTACAATGAGTTAAATGTTTATTATTATAGATTCATTGGGGTCAAAATAAAATAAGAAGGTTTAGTGCCATATCCCCAAAAAAACAACTATGCAGCTACGGACACGTGTTTCGGAGTTATTGCCCCTCATCAGCGTAGCGTAGCTAAAGAATTGGATTTAGGATGGGATAGATCAGGAACAAGAACTAAAATAAAGCTGGAAAGTACAGTACACAGTACTCAATTAGTGCATTCATGTTCCCATGTGCCACAATTGGGGCCTCAATTATCACAGTCAACACACAGAGCTCTATGTGTACTGCCCGTTTCCACTTGGCAAATACAAACAAAATAATATAGATTTATTGGGGTCAAAATAAAATAAGAAGGTTTAGTGCCATATCCCCAAAAAAACAACTTAGATCCTAGATCCAATTCTTTAGCTACGTTACGCTGATGAGGGGCAATAACTCCGAAACACGTGTCCGTAGCTGCATAGTTGTTTTTTTGGGGATATGGCACTAAACCTTCTTATGTTTATTATTTTTCTACTGCGTACTGGTCAGCTGTATACGCAACGCGTATCCACTTTTTTCCACATAAGAAACAATTTTCTTCGAAATTAAATTGCGGCACACTTAAACGACGTGGGTATCGCTCTTTTAGAATTCCAGAGCCAGGCTTCAAATTATCTTTTGAGGAATACGCTTTTCTACACTTATCATGAACAGTAACTTCATTAACATTTTCTATTTGATTCCATTTCTTATCCTCACGTTTCTTGCTGTTTTCTATAAACGATTCGATTCCCTTTTATTTTACTGTTACAGTCTTGCCCATTTGCAGAGTTCCTTCACATATAAAACAATTTTCTTCTAGCGACATTTTTGATCGGTTTATTTTATATTAATCAACAGCACAACCACAATGATAATGTAAAAATTGCTCACAACCAGTACACTGTATAACTGCGCTATAACTGCGACGACTATTAGCATCAAACTGAAAAGCTCATAACTTAATAATAATTTATCTTATAACTTAATAATAATATTCCAGGTCTTTGAGTATGCATAAAAGTATATAATAATTATATCTAGACCAAAAAAAGTGATAAATACATTTGCTAACGTTGTAAAAATAAGAAAATTATGAAAGATTTACAGCAAGTCTACTTTCAAATGTTCTGCGCAAGCGGCCATTACGCAGCATACGAGTCTGTTGATCGCGCATGCGCGTTACTTGTACAGCTGACTGATTACAGCAGAAAAATAATAAATATTTAACTCATTGTAACGCCTTGACTATTCATCGTAGAGATATGCCGCCCCGGACTTTTTTTGAAGGGAATTTAACGCTCTATAAAAAATGTTCTGAGCAGTTTTTCTCTATCTGTTGCCATTTTCGCAGCGTTTGAAGTTGAACATTCAGAAACATCGATTTTCATCATTTTCACAACTTTAATTGTTTATAAATTAAATTGACCATGAGAATTCAAAAACATACTGAATCGAATGGTATTGGTCGGGAATGGTTGGAAATTACCGTTTTGAAAAAACCCTTAATTTTACTGGTCTAATAATTCTAAATGACGCCTAGAATAGGAACGTTCCATTTTAGACTTGATTTTTTAATAAAAGTATATGATTCTGTATTATACAGAGAGGTTCAGAATGACTGAAGGTGACGTTAGAAAATAATACATCAAGATGATTAAAACTGATTTCTAATTTACAAAAAATTTATTTCCATGAAACGTAAAAATATAGCTTTAACGTAGTTTTGGGATATTTTTGGAGGGAGTTGACTTTGGACCCTACCCAAGTAATGTGTTTGGTTCTTTAATAAATAGTTTTCAAGTGAAGGTCAAATATTAAAATGAATGGTAATTCACACTCTACCGTTCATAACTACTTATACAATTTTTTTGTTTTATAGGTTATTTTCATTTGGCATGAAGAGAAGCCGAAAGGTACTGGGTGACAAATAAATTACACAAGTTAAATACACTTTCCTATAATATTTCTAAGAAACGTTATATTCATATAATATATTCCTTACAGTATGTCGTTCTACTTTATTATAAAATAAATGCGTTTAGCAGAAACAAAAGATTATTTTATTTTAATATAAGATCCCTTGTGATATTCTCCCGGGTAAAAGATCGCAGTAGGTCTATTATTCCACAAGCTAGATCAGCGAATATAGTATGAAATATCTCCTCCCGTACATCACAACGCGGTTTATGAGATATGTAAATATGAAGAAATATCACTGAATATGAAAATCTCAGTTCAAACTTCAACATGGAAAAAAGCATGAATTTATAGTGCCCCTTGATATACGCTATCTTGTCATATGGATTTTAAAATACCTCTAAAATATATTTTATAGTTACATATATAAACTCTAATCGCAATCCAAATTACATGTGTCTGTTTGTTTATACAATTCTTGTCACAGCTCCTTTAGATGGAAATATTCGAATTATATTTGCTTTCTCGTTTGTAAGAAAAAGCGTTAGGAATCTGTTTAATAAAAAAACAGGTTTTCAGTTGCGAACAAATTTTTATTTGTCTATTTATTGGTTTATATCTGGGATAAAACCTGATACTTACCCACTAGAATATTCAGATAGGAGATTACAAATATGATGCATTATGAACGATTATTTTATGTTTACCGATTTTAAGTTAGATACATTGGTCTAATCTAATGTCAACTGGCGAAATTTTGTTATGCCATTATTATACCATAAACTGATCGAAATGAGTTAAGAATATGTGACTGGCTTCCAAGAAAGGAAACTTTTGCATACATTTTTGATTTTAGGTTTTTGGATGATTTCAATATAAGTGACCCTTCCACTTTCATATGCAATTTATCGGAGTTCGAAATATTAATTTTTTATGAACATGTTCTCTCTAACGATTTCTCAAAAATATAGAACGAAACGTTGTTGTAAAAACATGAAACGTGTATTTTCGGGACCGGTCACATATGGTAAATTCACAAAGCAAAAGTAACTCGCGGAAAAACTTTGATGCTCCTTTATTCCTCAACTGTCATTTCAGAAAAGAATATATGATTTTACAAATTTCAAAGTTTCACAAAAAGAGATATCGAGAGAAACAGATAATACAGTTCATAAATAATTCTTACTTTCGCGGTTGCTTACTGCGTGATCCATAATATGAGCAGATGTCATTTAACTGAGGACGAAATAAATCAAGCCATTGGATTGTTATCTAGAGTTGCACTTAAGCCCTATTTGGCCCATCACATGAACATGCTCAAAGTGTGATTTCATGTTTAAGCAAGTAATTCAACGATACTGGAACTTACTAGTCAGAGGAGGATGGATGCTACAATTTCTCTGTTGAGCCAGGACCTTTGGACAGTAACTAGCTCGTATTATTCCGCAAACTGTCTTAAACTGTCTAAATGAGGCAGGTCTGTACTGTAGACGACCTGTAAGACCCCAATAAATATTTCGAGTTGTAATTTGGTCGCGCAAACCTTATCAAGTGACAACTCGAAAAGTTTATTAGGGCGGATCTCTTTGATATCAAATCACAAAGCTAAACGTTTGCTTTGGTGTGAAGAACGCGTAAACTGACATGCTGAGAGCGATGTTTTCGGATGAGAATTATTTTTATCTCCCTAATAACAGGTGCAAAATTCGCGTCTCGAGACCGTCAAATTCAAGAGTTCAAAATGTATACGTTCTCAGGTGGTCCATGAGTTCTGAGGTGGATCTATTTTGGTTTTAGAATTTTCTTTGGAAGTCGTATAGAGTTGTATATATGTGAACGTACAATAACAGGTGAAATATATACAAGAGAGTGAGTCATTCTCTTTGAAATTTGAAAGTTAATTTCAGATTCTTGGATGATAATACTCGTTCATATAGAGCTAGGATGGTATTAGAACAGATAAAACATAAAATTGATCATTTGTCTTTAGCTCCGCACTCAACAGATCTGAACTGCATTGAACACGTGAGACGTGCCTGGAAAATCACTAACGAATTGGCAACCACCTGTTAATGATGGTAGGACTCAAGGCGAGTTCATCTGGATTTATGGAATACCTTGGACAAAGAGGAGATAAATCACTTGTTCTCAAGTATGCCTACAAGTGTACAAGTATTGATAGCAAACGGAGGTGGAATTACCCACTGTTAACTGACGTTTGTACTTGATCTTGTATTATATATTTTGACTGAATAATTGGAGATTTTATTTTAATTTTGTTGTTAAACATTTTCTGGCTGAATGAATGTATTTTATTTATAGGACTGATGGAGGAAAATATCCGTACTAGTCTTTTTTTTATGGGATCACTTTTTCCAATGAGATTCCACCATATTCTTAAATTTTTCACTAGCCGCCACTGCTATAATAAAATTATTTAGTGTGTTATTAATATTTACTTCCTCGTCGTCTAATATAAAATGATATTAACAATGTTTGTATTTTGCAATTATTATTCGTTTATAAAAGTTAGTTGACCATTGGGACAACCGATATACAAAATCCAACTTATTATTCAGTTTCCGGTTTTATCCCACTCGTTAACTTTTTTAAATTGATCCGTATTAATACTCTTTTAATATTTCCTGGTGTTCTGTTGTTCTCCCCTTTCCATCGTTGTTTCTAACCATGTTTTATTATTCTACATTGTATGTTATTGTGTGTTCTGTGATATTGATATATGTTGCAATTTTTTTTGTCATTTATATGTTTAACATTTTATTGTTTCTGTTTATTTGTTGGATATGCATTAATATTCATTGCTTTAATTTTGCTATTATTATTACGATTTTTTTCAAAAAATATAAAACTGAGAATTTATTCAACCTGAGAACAACAATTTTTTCTGCAACTTCTGTAGAAAGTAATATTTTCCTCCTTGAAATGCCTTTAGAAAGTAGTACTTTCACTCCCTAGGGAGGCAAAATAGCATTCCCCCCTGAGGAGGAAAATATGTTTTACCCGCATTTTTAACTATTACCATAGTTACCTTGAAATCTCTAGGTCTGCTAAAAAGTCAAAATAGACGTCAAAATTAAGGCAAGTAATTTTATTGTTTTATTCATTTTAAACCCTTTTTAACTAAATGCTATTTTTAATAAAAATAATGGCTCCACGACAATTTGATTTGATGACTTAATTAATGTTTGTCACCATAATAATAAAGATGGGAACTGGTACCTATTTTAATATTCCACGGTTTACTTACAATTAAAATTACTACTAAAACTATCATAATGCCAACATACATTTAAGAAATGTTATTTACCTTTTTACCCGTTTTCTATATTAAAGGTCGTAGAAAAAATCGTACCATATGTACATATAACATGGGAGGAAAGTGTCATTTCATCCCATGGATTGTAACGAAGTGATTTTATTTTATAGAATTAAGTTAGGTAACTGGGTGCTATTTGTCTGTTTCGAAAAATATTTTAACCATTGTAGTACTGCGCTTTTAATAAGTGGTATTGATATGTTTTTATGAACATTCCACATAGGCCGAGTGGCCGGCAGTACGTGAATCGCGAAACGCGAAGCGTGCATTGTGCCCCGGCACCCTTGTGCCCGCGCTACCGTGAAAGAGTCTGAGACTGGAAACAATCAAATTAGTTCCCGTCTGACCGCCAACCGAAGCACCACGCCGACTTGGACAGTAAGTTGACGTAGTTGCAATATTCCGCGCATGACTACCGCGCTCATCCTACTTCTGCCTTTAGCAGAGTTTAGTAGCTTGAGGATTTTTCGAACAAGTCAGTTACCGTTTAGCTGCTGACCGAAGAACCACGCCGACCAGCATAGTAAGTAATCTTGTAGTGAGTATCCAGTTATAGGTTTGTTTCAAATTGAATTCGGGTGACGTATTGCTATATTCCGCGCATGACTACTGCGTCTCATCCTACTTCCGCTTTTTGGCAGAGTTTAGTAGCTTGAAGATTTTTCAGAGCATCCGAGAAGATTCCGTTGCTGCCGCCCGTACCGACCAGACGTGCCGACCCCGACTGCTCCAGAGAGGAAGCAGCCCCGGATCCGGAAGTAAGTAGCAAGGTTTGATAAAGGTTTGATAAATAAAAGGTATTACTTGGCTGGTATGTATTTTCCGGAAATTGTTTAGAGTTGGTAAAACGCGAGCGCCCCATACGTGGAATCCGTCCGCCGTCTGCTTATGGCCGTTTAATTATTGCTGGTTACCTTTTCACCGCTCGAGTCACCAGATTACCGTATCGCACCGCATGACTGCCCGCTCGCCCGTAGTTAAGACCGTTGTAGTATAAGTTGTAAATAACCTAGTAATGTAAGAACCGTTAGCCATACGTTGTAGTTACTAAGGTGTATATAAAGTGTAAATAATAATTAGTGTGTAGAATAAATGTAAATATATTGAATAAGAGCCGTTTCATTAACTGCAGTGTGTAAATTGCCTTTTTCCCGACCCTTGGCTTAGCCGTTTCTTCACTGTAGTTGCCCGGCCTCTATCGTCCTGCCGATAGAGTAAAGTGGTGTTTCTGCACTCTAAACAGAAACTTGCGCCCGAGATATCCGTACCGTGAGCACCGCCCTAGTGTTGGGCGTCAATGTGACACTTCCGCTCTTGTGTAGAGCAGCGAAGTACGTCACAGGATGATTACTAAACTTCATCCGCGGGATGAAATATTACATATTTCTTCCTTGTTATACAAATAAGTATTTCCAATTTAGGTACAAGGTATTCAGGAACAGTTTTCGAAATTGTTTGGATGAAAAAAATTGCTTGTTTCTACTAAAAATATGCATTAAACAGAACTAATTATTTTATTTAATTTTCCAGACAGCTGAAAATTTGTGAAATATTTCATTTATGTTAGAAATAACGTATTTGTGTCAAAATAACTGAAGAAACTAAACATTTTTCTTTGGTTATTTTTAATATTTTATTTATTCCATTTCTTAGAAGCTGTCTTTGTGATCTGCAACTGCAAATGCGGATATTATGTTTTAAGAACCACAAAGTAAGATATGCTGCTTGTAAAATAATAATAAGTAAATATTTCACTAATGTTGCTTTCTCCAAATTTTTATAATATATTTACTAAAGAACACAGCTTATATTCAGACCGGTAAATCAGAAAAGAAAAGCAAAAAATAGAAGCAAGAACTATGCAGGACGTTTTTTACATTATGGACCGTCGCTGCGCTATAAACAAGTAAAAAGTGTAGTTTGATAAGTGAAAATCGATGTTTTTTACACATGTCAAAAATTGTTCAACTTCACGTGGTTATTACTCAGAAAGTATAGGTCCTAAAAAAATACGGCCTTTCTTGTTGACAATTTTATAAGCTTCAATTTCATATGAAATTATTTTTGCCGTACGCCGAAGAAAAAAGGAATTAATGCTGAAAATCGAATTTGTTGTACCTTTTCTGCATTATGTTGGTTAGCGCACATTTCGAAGGGATGGAGGGAACTTGAATTGCCTTTAATGACGTGAGACCGGACATTTTTAGGTATACATCCGCAATGTCTATGAAACATGCAAAATAATAATTTATAATATACAGTGTGTTTCAAAAAAACATATAACAACGTTCAAGTGGTGATTCACAATTCAAAAATAATAGAAAAAGTCCCTATAAACACGAATCCCGAAACGCATCATTATTGAGATACAGGGTGTTAACAGTTATAAAAAATATCGTTGTTCCTAAAAACCAAAAAAATACTTGAAGGCATTGTGTTGAAACTCAGAGTAAACGTTTACTTCATAAAAAGTATTTTTTTCCCTTGAATTTAATTTATTTTCATAAGGGGCGTGCGTACGGGTAATACCAGTAACGTTTATTATACAAAAATATGGTACATTACTGTGTTTTTGTTATTTTCATGGCTTTTTTAAAAATTCTCCCTTCAGTCTGAACAAAAACTGTCTCTTCGGTTTATTAGACTGAATGAACCATTTTCGAACAAATTCACAAAATGTGTATTCATGCATATTTTTGGTACCTAATTATATTTTATGTTGTGAAAAAAATAACATGCTTTGAAACGTAAAAATATGACAGATTATGATCTTGTGTCAGTATGAAATGATTCTCATCTTTTGTCGCCCATTTTTGAACTCTATTTTATGTGCTGTGCTTAGCTTTTATTTTTTTTGTACTACTTAACACCTTGTATGTCAGCAGAGAGGCATTTCCGGACTTATGTTTATAGGAACTTTTTCTGTTATTATTGGAGCTTAACGTTGCTGCATGTTTTTTTTGAAACACTCTGTATATGTTTTTCTTCAGGTTTCTGTGTGATCTGGGTGTACTCCCACTTAGGTGATAGGTCTCTAGAGGTATCATAATTGCTTAAATGCTGTTTCGGCAGAATACCTAACATCTGCCATCTTCATATTATCATTGACAATATTTACTGCGGCTTCTCGTCACTCGACCTGAAAACTTCGAAGTTTTTGGAAATTTTCGCATTCAAAAGTTAATCTAAAATAAAATTTCAAGAGGTAGTAACTTTAAAAAAAATTTTAATTTCTTCATAAAATCTGAAATCTGTCCACCAATGTTGCTCCTGATTATGAAAAAAGAAATAGTTTATAAATATTTTTCAAACTACCTATGATATAACTTGGTGCGTTCATTTTTGTAACTTTCTTTTCGCAAATTGCAATCGCATTTTTTTTCTGCAAAACTATTTCAATTAGTCTTAATAGTGGTGCTGTAAAGTCTCATGCTCCACTGCTTCCAATTGTAGCATAATATCCCAAATCTCTGCTGTAAACATTATGTACTTGTATTGCAATAGTCGTAATTATCATCATTATCATTATTATGACGATGTATACGTTTTTACTATTACAATTATTACTCGATATGAGTTGACACTTACGATTCATTTTTTAAATTCTACTTGACTGCGTTTCATAAGATACATTTATATCTTATTTGAAATATGCAACTACAAATGGTAGTCTTTTAAACAACTTTTTATTTATATGTTCTTAGGTTTTATATATGAGATTACTGCTAATAAAACCCATCTAAAAATAATGTTTTCCTCAGTATTTTCAAGTCAACGATGACAATTTTTTATTAGGCGCATACTTGTGACTTTTGTTTATTTAAGTGATCTTTTGTCCTATTTTTTATATATATATACTTTTTAAATGTTACCCATGCTTTGCCCATAGAGAGAAAGTTAGCACAACAATTGTGCATTTTTGGAAGAATAGTTGAAAGTTTCGGGGAACATTTATACACAAATTTAGAGGCTATTTTGACCACCATATTGGAAAATGGCCGCCATCCTTGAAAACAATGACAATTTTTTTAAATTTTAAAAAATCTAATTTTCTGTTCAAATTTGTGTTAATTTCTTTTTGGTTTTTGAACAAGTTCTATAGTGAAAAGCACTCTTTAGGGAGTGCAGAAGCAAATCAATGTACCAGTAATAAAGAAATGTTTGAATTTGTATTAGATGAACTGACATCATATGTTCAGGATACAATTGTTGTTAATGAGGTGATTCCAGTATTTAAAAAAAACCTACAAAAGACAAAAGCTCACTCCATTCATATGAAAAACACCAGTTGAAGACATTCCAGAACTAACAGTTTTCAACAAAGACCGAAATGTTCTGATCACTTTGAAAGAAGGTATAAGTGAAGCAGTACGTGAAGCTTAGGACATTGATGCAGAACTTGACATCAGGAATATTGCAAATTTTATCAGAAAAATACGATGCGTAATCAAAGTCTGTTCGTTATTGAATGAAACAACCCAAGAAACAAGTATTTCTCCAATGTTATTTAAGTTGGTAAAAATGATTTTATTCAGCCTGAATAGTCAACATCAGTTTGATAAAAATACTCAACAAGAAGCATTAACAATAGCAAAACACATCATGTTCAACATGAGAAAGAATGCCCTACAAGTGATACAACGTTGCAGAGATACATATTTTGCCATGTATACAGGGTGGGGCAATAGTGCGTCGAACTTCAACATCTTTAGTTCTACAATAGCTAGAAATAAAGAAAAATACAAATAAACTAGATAAACAAGTCTATAATCGGAAATTATTTTCGAATATACAGAGCGATCCAAGACGAAATTACAGGATCAAGTGCCTTTTTTTTAAATTCCTACATTATTATTGACTATCTTCCAATCACTTGGATGTAACGAATTTTTTTGTTGAAATAATGCCATCTGCAGATGCATATTGCAAAAATCACCAAAGTCACAATTTTGGGTTTTAAGAAAAACTTATGTGAACACCAGTTACGAGACATCTAATTAATGTTTTTGAATCATTTTTACTTCCTAAAAAATGTACACGGTGGCCAAAAAATTAGCTTTCAATTAAGAACTTTTTTAAATTCAATTTTCTCAATTCCTTCAAATGGTACACCTTGTATATTTTCAAAGATGTGTGTAGAAATGAAAAACGAAAATTTTTTTAAGTACCTCCCTATGGCTAATTGCAACCATTTTCGTTTTATTGAGCAATAAGTACAAAATTCAAGATTAAATTAAAAAGTAGAGGTTTCCTCAAATAATTCATTACAAAAAATTATAATAAGTGCTCCACATGTTGACCATTTTGATTGACACACGTCTTTATACGTTTTTGAAGTGAGGCCATTTAGTGGGATCATTTCTTCCAATGCATTGAAGTGGGTAAATAGTATGTAACTGGACCCTTACTGTAATAGTTTTTTTTGTAATTTTTTTTTGCTGTTTTCGTTATTCAACAAGTAGAAAAACCTCAGTTTAGTATAAATTGTCTTGTGCAAATGAACATTTATCGCACTTATCATCAGTTATCATTTGTATTAAATTTAAAATATTTCGAGTTTTACTAAATGAATTTTAATAAAGCGGAACTTCTAGACATGACTTCTGTTTTGAGCGAGTCAGACAGAAATTGTTTGCTTGCCAATATAATTCATAAGCAAAAGTATCCTGAAAGAAGGATTCCTGATGTTAGCAGCCTCCAAAAAACTTTTCGATAGATTTGTAGAAACTGGAAATGTTGAATATAAAAAAGTGAAGGAGGAAAACGTATGGTAAACGAAGAAAATGAGTTTTCTGTGGGGCTGGCAACGGTTGAGAATCCCCATATTAGTCAAAGTGAAGTGAGCCCATTAGTAGAAATAAGTAGATGGCATGTTGGTTGAATCTTAAAAACAAATAAGTTTAATGCATGTCATATTGAAATGCACCAGGAACTATCTGATGACGATTTTCAAATGCGTCTACAGCTTTGTATTTGGACCAGAGATAAAATGCAAAATGTCACCTTCTTCAGTAATGTTTTATTCACTGATGAGGAGATTATCATTTCATAAAAATGGATTTGTTAATAGGCACAGTTTCCATTATTATGCTTCAGAAAATCCTCACGGCAAGTTGACAAACAGCACAGATGGTCTATAAACTTTTGGGGAATAATTATTGGAGAACATGTAATAGAGCCACATTTCTTTGATGATACATTGACTAGAGCAATTTATATCCATTGTCTGGAAAATTGTCAGCCACAATTATTGGTGAATTTTTCTGAAAGGATTCAAAATAGTATATGGTTTCAGCAAGGTGGTACTCCACCACATTATTTAAATGCAATTAGAGGCTACTTAAATAATACCTACCCGCTTCAATGGATTGGAAGAAATGAACCCACTAAATGGCCTGCTAGATCCCCAGTTTATACAAAAATTGATCTTTTCATGGGAATACGTGAGGGAAATTGTTTATAAAGACACACTAACAACAGTACAAAATATGAAGGTAAGGATAATAACTGCTTTTAGATCTATCACACTGATAATTTTAGGAACAGTAGAAACCTCTTTTCAAAAGTGCATAGAGACGTCTGTCAATCAAAATGGGCAACATGTGGAGTACTTATTACGTGTGTCAATCAAAATAGGCAACATATGGAGCACTTATTATAATTTTTTCTAATGAATTATTTGAAGAAACCTCTATTTTTTAACTTTATATTTGAATTTTGTACTTATTGCTCAATAAAACGAAAATGGTTGCAATTAGCATCTGCAAATGGCATTATTTCAACAAAAAAATTCATTACATCAAAGTGGTTGGCAGATAGTCAATAATAATATAAGAGTGAATAGAGTCTAGAAAGAAGCTTAAAAAAAATGTACTGATGTACATAGCATTCCATTTAAAAAAAAGGCACTTGATCCTGTAATTTCGTCTTGGCTCGCCCTGTATGTTTGAAAATAATTTCCGGTTATAGACTTTTTATCTAGTTTACCTGCATTTTTTTTAAAATTTCTAACTAACGTAGAATTCGAGATAGCGAAGTCCGACGCACTATTGCCCCACCATGTATATCTATATTATTACACTTTATAACAAGAAAAAAAAAAGAAATTAGTTGGGGTATCGTATGATTGGGTTTTGCAAAGTTCATCTAATCTGAGTCAATCTGCTTGTGAGTATTTTGAATATGTAGGTATTGTCTGTCATCCTCAACTTCAACGAGGGATATTTACCAGGAGATGTTGACGACATAGACCACAACCCTTCTCCCACGTAAACTGGTATTTTCCATGAGACAAGAATATCGCTGCAACAACATTTCATTCATTGGTAAAGATGAAATAGATAGGTAACAAGTCACGACTTCTTAGAATGTGACAGATATTCCTAAAAAATATACATTGGTTACGCCTGAGTTTTTTAATCAATTTAGTTTATTATTTGTCATATCATCTTTCTTGGACTATTTTTAACAAAATAGCCGCCATTTTGAAAATGGCGGTCATGATATTTGGGCCGTACCGAAAAAAACATTTGCAAATGTGTGCAAATAAAGTGAGTATAGTTTATACGAGTACAATTGAAATCGTATAAAAACTGAAAACCTGCAAAAACACTCGGCATCTCTTTATTGTACATATAAAATAATATATAGAATAAAGAGATGCCGACTGTTTTTGCTGGCTTTTAGTTTTTATACGATTTCAATTGTGCTCGTATAAACTATAAAGTCTAATGCTTTCTTTCAGAAACGCAGAGATGTTACGGCATTGGCAACTTAACCACCGTACTACTATAATGAGTAATGATTCAACCAAATTTATGTTTTTAATGAAGCAAACAAAGAATGTTAAATATTGTTTTACTACATATATGAGCATTTATGTAAAACCGTGTGTTGCAGTAGTAAAAATAATGGCTGTGCTTGGGTTTGTAAAATATTATAATTTTACATATTCAGAAAACGTAAATGTACGAGTATTACGTTTGTTAATTTAAATTTTCACATTTGTTGTGTTTTCTGCACGACTAATTGTGTAAATCATGTAAATCCGCTAGTTAATTACCCGTAGTTGCATTGTTATGGACCAAAAAAACGAATAAAATAGCCGACCCGGATGCGAGTAGCTCCTGGAAACCGGAAGAAGTGACACTAGAGACGGAAGTGCGGCGTAAATTAAGTTTTTCCGATAGAAACAAATCAAAGCGGTATCCTATCAATAAATGTATTAAGCGTGGTCACTATCCGTGTTGTATCATTTTGTCATTTTTATGACACGTAATTGATGCGTTTAAAATATTTTTCCTGTTCGACACACAGGAACACAGCTTTCACATAATAAATGGTTAAATTATACAAAGAGCGATTCTGTAATAAATTCGTTGTTTTTGTTGGAAATTATATTTATGATTTCGGACAATGATTTGTTTCAACATATGATTTCAATTGTTGCCCTTTGAATATATTAAATTTGATTAATTGAGATTATTCAAATTAATAACCATAGAGGTGCTGCCGAATTGTGTTTCATATTGTAGAAATTGCAGGTCCTAATTTTATGTATGTTACTGATAATGCGATACCTCAGAGGATCAGTCTTAACGGACCTTTCAAAATGAAAGCAGTACTCATCAGATATGGCCTTACTGCTCTTCCAATTGAAACCTTATTAACATATCTTGGACGTAACTGACCAGTTACGCTCAAAAAACCGTAATGGCTCAATATTCTACAGGGAGAATGTGACAATGTTAATAACCTCATTAACAGCTCAATGAACATTTCGATTTGTAACTTAGGCGCGCCGACGTTGTGACAACGGTCATAATGTTGACGTGACCAAATTGCAACTCGAAATGTTTACTGGGAGTATGCTTAAGGGGCCTAGTTAAGAAAAAGCCTCCGTTGACTGTGTCTCTCTCTAGGAAGTTCCGATAGTGAGAGACGTATATAAAATAAATGAACGTCGTGCAGAAAAGAATTTTGGTTCCAGAGTACGTGAACTAGCAACACATTACGACGGGATAGAGTAAAGCAATAAAATCTATTGTTCTGGTCGATATGTACACTCTGGTTAATAAATATAGTAGGGAACCAAGCTCTCAGCGAAACAGATTACATACAACTCGAAATATAAACTGAAATATAATAATAATTACTTTCTTTTTATTTATTATTAATTAATAAATAGAAACTGCTGTCTTTTTGGGTTTCGACTAATGTTACAGTGAAATTACTGACACGTAAATTATTAAAGAATAGAAATAACCGTCCTAATTATTTTATTTTAATTATATAATATTATACTCCATAATACAGTTTAATATTTAGTGTATGCAGTTTCTACTGGAAAAATGATTTAGGTAGTCCATTATGGGTACTATTACGTAATTTATTGATGGGTAAAGTAATATTGTATAAGTAATTGTATGTTGTGTGTTAGTTGTACCTCACCATATTACACTCTTCATTTTTATCAATTTACATTTTTCTCTTCTCATTCTTTAATTTTCATAAAACATTCTATAATCTATTCATTTTATATAAACACATAAAAAATTGTTTACAAGGGCTAGCAGAGCAAGTTTCGCGCGCTAGCGAACCGTTTCAAACAGGTTCAAAAGCTCGGGAGTAGTCGTGACATCACACCATACAATTTACAAACGACGACGGAGATCCCAGCACACGACCGCTTGATTTCAGATAAATTTTAAGTGTATACTTAAAATGGAAACAAAAAACTCCTTATTTTAAATATTGCATTGTACCGTTGTGTAAGAATACTACAATGAAAGTGCCAGATAAAGTATTTATAATATTGCCAGAAGATAAGATTTGTCGATCAAAATGGCAAAAAGCGTGTAGAAGAAATGAAAAAGACATTTCACAGACATGTAGGTCTCTACATGTGTGTGATCATTTTAATGTAAGTACATTATTAAATACTATATGTCTATCTACTAGTTTTTCGCAGGCAAGCAATAAAATATTCCGAATTCCGAATTATTGAATTTTAATAAGGGTTGGATTAAAGAAAGAATGTGTATACAATGTTAGAAAATAAGATTAGTAGATAGAATATAATTTAGTGATACTAAGTAAAGGTAATTTCCTGGTGCTAAAGTAAACAGCTATTTATTATTATACTCTTCGCAAATACGATAACGAAGAGTATATTGCATTTGATCGGGACATTTCTAAAATCGTTAATATCGCTCGCAAAGAAAAAAATCATTTCGTTCGTCATCGAATTCTGTACAACTTTCAAAATGTCCGTCTGTTCATCTGTCCGTCCGTCACGTTTCTTGTAAGCACGATAACTAAAGAAAGAAAAGTCTGATCGAATTGAAATTTGGGCTATAAGTTAGTGTTAGCTAGAGGAAGAAATCCATTGTTTTTGAAAAAAATCAAATAGTAAATAAAAAAAGTTATAGGACATTTTATTTAAAACTATGAATCTACAGAGGGCTGCAATTTTCAATGTGCTACTAAAATTGAAGTAATTTTCTATAGACACCAAAATGCTGTAAAATATACTACCACAAATTTCGCCTACGCAGTCGGCATCATCGGGAGATGAAAAAAAGTTGAAAATTAAATATGTGATCAATATATTAGGTATTGTAAGAATGAATCTTAGTTTATACTATAAAATATACTGCCACGTATTTCGCCAATACAGTCGGCACCATCGGGAAAGAAAATTAAATATGTAGTCAATACATTAGGTATTGTAAGAATGAAGTTTATAAGACAAACACAAGATTCTTTTCAAAAAACTGCGAAGAGTATCCTACAGAATGTGCAACAATTATATAAAAGTTCAATAACACTACTGTCTGCGAAGAGTAAAATGTTTACCTCTAGTATATATAGTATATTGCAAATACCTTTCCCTTGCCCTTTAATTTATTCTATTCAAATCTTACATTTATCTATTATGTGAATGATAACACGACACAATCACTTATTTCCCTTTCCCCAAAACATAGTACGAAAATACCTACGATAGGTAAATATACATTTGAGCAACATTTCCTTTGCAGCAAATGTCTTCTATAGAGACACTTTACACGTGTGTACAAAAAAAACACGAAAAATATAGAAGTGGCTGTTGTAAAGAATTACCCTAAATTCTTTCAAACATAAGACTAAGTCTGCTAAAAAAGCTTAGTTGCGACTAAGCATTTTGTAGTTATTTCATTTTATTCCGTGATTAAGTCATAACTATTTTATGTTTATTAATTATTACTAAAAGCTGAAAAAAATACATACTTCTCTGCCTTGACCCCGCGGACCTCTCCAAGGGAAAAACTTTCACTATTTTATATAAAAGATGCCACCATAAACATATCCACTTTAGGCAAATTATCAGATTGGCCCTTTGAAAAACCTTGTTCAGTCATTTTAAAATATCTGTACAACTACAATAAGCGGTACTATAAAACACAATTATATATTTATATCAGAACAGTCACTAACAAATCAACCAAAGTCTAATAACACCATATTGTACATATGTTTATATAGAATGTCATACTTTGTTAATTTGTTTGTATTATTATTTTTAAGTATTTTATGAATGAATTGATTTTTAGTTTTATTTTTTCTGTATATAATATATGTATATATTAATATAAATTTTACTCTGTACCCCATACAAGTTGTAAATAATCTACTTAATTGTGAATAAAGATTTTAAATTGGAATTGGAAAACATCTGATTGTGTTGCTTCCCGGCGCGACGACTACCGAATATTGTATGGTGTGACGTCACAGTCAATAGTAGCTCGTTTCGGGCCACTTTAATTTTATCGCTGTTTAGATCCTTCATACTGATCGCGTGGAATTAGAAATCTTATTTTTTTATGAAGTACACGTTTTATTACAACGTTACGCTATGTTTTTTAGTATTATTTTTATTTTTAAAATTATAGGCAAGTTCCCTATTATTAATGTAAAATTGTATGATATAAAAGTACATAAATAATTATTTATTATTTTTTCTATTATTATAATTACAAAATATAAACAAAATAGTAAGTAAATACATACTTAAAATATATATATCAAATCAAAACACTATTACAAATTTCACGGAGGGTTTTTGCCGTTTTTATATATCCGCCGCTGAATAATTTTGCTCTTGACTATACCTTCACTCAAGCAGTTTATAGCCGGCTTAGTTACGGTGTGATTCCCAGTAGAGGCAGCACTTCCTTGCTCCATTTCTACTGGCAAAGGTACTTATTTGGAAAATTATTTTTAACGAAATGGTACGGAGTAGAAATATGAAACTTGCTGAACATAATTATGAAGGTTCATTCTAGAAGCCTTGTATGAATTTTACCGATTTATGTCAATAATTATGGAGCTAGTCACATTCAAATTTTACCTATATTTACAGTGTATATCACATGAAGTGAAAATTAATTAAAATAAGATACATGGATTCTCTAGTGCACCTTCATCTACCGCTCTTCCAAATTTGGTGTAATTTGACCAAACCGTATGGACGAAATAAATTTTGAAAAATTACCTTACAAACACAAGTCGGATTAGCTCTCTTAAGTGATATGAGGTTCAGATAAAAACAGAGGTGAAATTACTTCATAATGAGCTCATGGTTTCACACAGATATGAAGTTATGCATGGTGTTTCACGGGAAATATTTCTGAAAGTGCTAGAGTGGGGAGCAGAAAGTTAATGCGAACATAGGTCCCATTCTAAATGGGTTACGAGATACATTAACTTTTATTTGAAAATTAAACAAAACGAAAATAATGGTACGTTAATATTTTTATTCGAAAATTGAAAATGGGACAATTGATACATTTATAAAAAACTTTCGAGAGTTTCACCATCAACTTCAATCTATTTAGTCACTTGCGTCAAAAAAATTTGTGTTGTTGCTGCAAATTTGTCCCTACTTTCCTTTATTTGGGCAACGGCATAGAAATGCGAGCAATATGCTTGTCTCGCGTATTCACCTTAACTTTATAAACCTCACTTTTCATTCACTCCTATAATCAATAATTCGAGGACGTGAAGTCTGTAGACAGGGGTGGCCAATTAATAGTATCACCGCAGCCATTCCATCATTCCGGAAAAGTTTCATGTAGGTGTTGGACTACTAACCAACTAAATATAGAGTACTAGAATGTGGAGGGACTCTATCATGTTGATAATACATAGTAATTCGTCCCGCCGTGGGAACTTCGTCAAATAATCCTCATAACGTATTTTGGAGAAACTCTAGGTAATTTTTTCCTGTAAGACGATTTTAAAAAATAACTGGACCAAGAAGCCGATTATGGATGATACTGCATCATATATATTTACAAATAAGCTGTTCTGAAAATTTGTTTGTACAGTGGCGTAAGAATTTTTGTCGGACCAACGATGATTTTTATGGATATGATTGAAACCGTCACGGGTGAAAGTAGCTTCATCGGTGAATGGTATTAATTTAAGTAATCGGTGGTTGTTATTTATCCACTGACAAAATTCTAGTCTCTTTGCAGCATCTCCTGGACATAGGTGTTGGAGACGTTTTACGTGAAATGGGTGAAATCTGTTCCTATGTAATATTCGCCATACTCTTGTATGTAGAACATTTAGTCGAATAGAAATTCTTCGTGTACTATGTCTGGACTACTCTGTACTAACTAAATAATAATGTTTAAATGTTCATCAATATATTGTAGATTTTCTCGTGCAGTTTGCTGAAAGCTCTGGTGAACAATTTCTGATTTAGAAGTTTGCAGTTCAGGAAACCGTCGATGGTATTCTGTAACAGCAGCATTACAATTCCCATCGCAAAAACCATAGATGCACACCATATCGGCATAATCTGACAATACTGTCAACAATATTGGATATCTTATGACATTTCTTATTAACAAAATATAAAAACATTCTTGTAGTTTTCTTCAATTTTCAAATAAAAAATAATGTATCTCCTCCTCCATTCAGAATAGAACCCATGTTCATATGAAATTTTTTGCTTAAAATAACCCACTCTAGCATCATCGCAAATATTTCTCTTTCCTCGTAAAACACCCTGTATACTGCGAGATATTGAAATCTGCAACACTCAGCGATACATAAAAGAGTAAAAGCTATAAATAAGATTTTCATATAATGATATGATAAGAAAAAAAATGGCTATATGAGTTTGCAAACGATGTCATTCTTATTATTGGTTCACAAAATACATAAACTTGAAATATTACAAAAACATAGTTACATGTTTTGTTCCCTGGAATACTTTTACAAACAGTGTTCTCAAGTGAATTGATGAAGTTTATGATAACTTGAATAAGAAATAAATGAACAAAGTTAAACACAAAACCGTTATGTTTTACTGCAAAAGCCTTGTATGCAGTGTTAAATGCATTTAGTAATTCCCGAAACGGAAACAGAAGTTTTTCAGAAACGGAAGCTTTTAATTGTTTATCTAAAAAATAGTAGGTGAGAAAAGCCTTCGTAGAAATTTAATTTAAATAGTTTAAGATATACTAATTAACATACGTATATTATGAAATGTTGTTTCACTCAGTTTGCAATATTATACTACTGCATGCGACATATATGTACCTACTTACAAGTAAATAAAATATACATATCAGACGAATTTATCAACTTCATTAAAAAAGCAATCAATAACTAAAATTTCCTGTAAACAATCATAGGAATAACTGTCATTTCCATATCTTTATTGTTCTGTAGTAAATATAAATTTTTGCATTACGGTGGAAGGTAGTGAAAATAATTATTACAAATATATATACAGGGTGATTCATAAGTAATAGTACAACACTTAACTGTAGATAGTAGGAGTCAAAATATTAAGATTTAGCCAATAACGCCTTAATGAAATGTTAATAAGTAAAAAGATACAGGGTGTTAGATTTAAAATTATTTTTTTTATATTCCTTTGTAATTTAATCAATTTTTAACATTTTATTATGAAAATTGGTGGGTTATTTGTGGTGGGAAATCATAAAACACCTTCAACTTTGGTCTAACTCCTAGAGGGCGCTACGTACGCTACCTTTAATGTGTTAAAAGGGCCGTAACTTTTTCACCCGTACATTTACTGCAGATTTCGCATAAACCTTTAGGTCCTTTATCATTTCTTAATAAAAAAGGTATACTTGTTTCAAGTCTCTAAGTACAACAGGATTTGAGAAATATATATCTATATATATATATATATATATATATATATATATATATATATATATATATATATATATATATATACATATATGTTTGGAGTCAGAGCTGTCTCGTAGGCAGTGGGTAGCGAATGTCACACTAGCTCTCTATATTTTAGCCGGGAAGCTTGAGTGTGAGTTCGGGTGGTTATTCTATAGAAAAAAATCCTCGTAGTTTAAGATTAATGAGAATAATATTTAACGGCAGATCTATATATTGTGTAAATTTGTATAAGAGATATCCAATATTTAACATTTAAGGATAAATGCTAATAAAATAATATGAGTACTTACCTACTTTTTCGCTTCGTATGCAACAATATCGTAACTGAGAGAAACCATATGTTCACTTTATTCTTTTTATAACTGCATACATTATTGTTCTAAAAAATGCAAACTTGCTCAAAAAGTAGCGAGAAGTAAAACATTTGATTCTTCAATAAACATAAACTGCAAAAATAAACAGTTGTTAGTAAAAAAATAGTAATAAGAGGTCACTGCTGTTTAAACAGGAACAAAACAAGTAATGTCCTCTAGGGAACGTTAATTTTTAGAAGGTTGTCCCTCATATAGTAGCTGGTTGTAAAAAGCAAAAGCCTCAGGATTTTCACAGAATTCCTTGAGCTTCATTAAATTTAAATATTTGTCTTCTTTTATTGGGAGATGTTCTGAAACAAAGAAGCAACATATTAAACGTATTATCATGTTTCGGAAATAGATATGCGTAAAAGTCCAAAGGTGATAATAAAAATTCCTTACCATTATATTTTTTGTGAAGGAAGCTCGAATTCATTGGCGTTGAATAAAGGAATTCCTGACATCCTTCTTGAACCTTTCACTACGGGGTTACTAAGAAAATGACCATTGTAAGATATACGGTAATAAACTAAACGTGGGTGTTTTTTTGGAACAATAAAGTTCCTTAACTTGTATTGGAAAAGGACACTCTCCAACAAATTTGCTCTTGAGAAAGTTTGTCCACTCCTTGATCATGCTCTGGTCCACTTCAATCTCGGTAAATGGAGTTGAATTTTTTCGTGAGTTTCTTAACAAATCGTACCAATCAGATGGTAACTCCATTCTGGTCTTTAAATTCACTAACCCCATGTTTTTATCGCACTCTAGGTATGAATGTCCTCTAACAGGGAATATAATATAGATGGAATCAAATCTTTTTACGGTGTGTACTAAAAAATGCATGTGGAACATAGCAAAATTTTTGTTCTTCCCCCCTGCCGAATCGCAGAATACTGTCTGATGCCTTGGCCAACGTAATACATAATAAAATCGTACAAAAAAGAACAAACTTCGTCAATCCCTTTGTTAGCAAGAAATTCGGGATATGTAGAAGAATGATGTCCCAGTAGATAGAATGTGTATATTAAAACTATACATTGATAGCTGTCGGAGGTAATAAACGTCATTTGTCGGTACATTTGGTAGATATACATTCTTTTGGAAGTCCATTGCAATAGCTAGAAAAGTATTGGTAATTCTCGCCTTTTGCTTTGAAGACCTCTTTCTGTCATAAAAAGTCTGCGCCTTCCTTAGATGCAGTTCATTTTCAATTATAGCTTCCTGATTGTCGCTTCGGAATTTTTTTGTATTTCAGTCTGTTAATTTCAGCAGTGAATTTATCACAAATGCTGCAAGTGTTGCTGCGGGGATAACCAAAACTTATATTAAATTTTGTGTTGAATATGATAAGTTTCATACGAGACTACAATATCAGGAAATTTTTCCATGAAAAGACGAAACATCTTTTTAATAAACAAGGTTTCAGGGAGATACAGTTTCTTTGAATCGTGCAGACTGTAATGCGAGTCTTCCTTCGAAAGATTTTATGTGATTAAAACCATGCTCATACGTCGCATTCGGGAGTTTTTTAACTAGAGACAAAATTTTATTTCCCCTTTGATCTTCAGCGACTACGCCTTTGTTTTTAAGAGATGGTTGTAAATGTAGCAATTTTCCTTTTATTTCGTGTATGCTTAGAAATACCTTAAAACAAATCGGTATTCCTTTTATTGTTTTTTCTTATAACTCCGTATGAAAAAACGCTATCATGGAATGTCGCTTCTAGTTCAGGTTTTCGATTTCTGCGTCTTTGCACCGGTGTGATTGAGATTAAACCACAAAGATAACTGTTTTGTTCATTATTATTACGTAGACTGTTGAAATGAGACAAAATAACTGCGCATTCTTCTTTATTTATCATCTCGAAACATTTTAATCTCTTACAAAAGCATGAATTACCTTCTTCGTGAGACGCTAATCGATTTTTCTTCATAACTTCCTGCATTCTGCCCATCTTTCTTCTTTGTACTCTGCTGCACGTTACTATTTTCTGTTTCCATTTTCACACTTTAATATAACCTCTATATACTGTTACAGACGAATAACAACAACCAACTGCCACTAAATTTCAATAACAAGCACAGAACTTTAAAATGCCACTATTGTGGACATTCCTTGTTTTATGGCTTATACGCGTGGACAATCCCACTTTTATGAATGTTCAGAAATCTTTTACTGTAGATAAGTATAGGACCCTTCCAGTTTTAATCATTGATTATTGGATGCGTAAAAGTACTGAAATAATACTACAGATTGCACCTATATATCACAAAATTGTCTAAAACGGACATTCCTTGTTTTATTCCTGTATCCTTCATTTGTATAACCTTACGAGCTTTGCAAGGGCTGTTTGGTAAAGCCTAACTCAAGAGAAGACTAGGTATTCTGGAAGAATCCAAGGATACAAAAGCAACCTGTATCCGGGTAGAATCCAGGAAGAATCCATTAGAACCCTGAAATACCATATCGGTGCGTAAAAAATACGAAATAGCACTAACCTGATGAAATAATTTAATTATTTAAGGGTATTTACCTCCAAGAGAGAATCCTGTGCCGATTTTAATGACTCGTCGAAAGGGAAATTTGTCATATTTAAACTGTAGCAGAAAGTAGTCGAAGGTTAAACAATCGCCATTTTTCATGAACTATCACTCTGTATTGTATTTTGTAGGCCAGAACGGTATGTGACTATAACACACTACACCTTAAGCCAGTTTTACAACGTAACAAACATCTGGGTGAAAAAATGTAATGAATACGATAAATTAGAGCTTATGTTTGGATTTGTTTTAATTAACGTGCAGATTAATTGTGTATAGATTAAGTAAGAACTTTTATAATTTCGTGCCACCTTCCTATGCTGATCCTGATTTTTTCGTCTATGTCATCCGAGATACGGGCTCTATTCATAAAAGTGGGAGAACTGTAATTTTGAATTTTTAATTCGTTTAAATAACTAAACCGTATAATCATAAAATATCTAAATTTATCTGTGTGCAAATAGCCGTTTTCAAATATTTGCAATATTCTTTTACTATAGTCACGGGCTGAAATAGAAAATATTCTGAGCATATTTATAATGAACGTTCATATTTATTAATGATGAAAAAGTCTAACTACAAACTGAAAGAAACATATATATATGTAATGCAGACAACAGGGAAATATTTTACTTTTTTTAGTTTTTAGATTAGTTTAGGTGCTATAACAAAAGTTTCAACAAACGAATCTAACGGAATTTTTCCTTTTGTATTTTCTACTGATGTACAGCTGATCTTATTGAAGAAGATGTCCTCTAAATGTACGGTTGATCTTGTTGACCGAGTTTTCCAGTGTGTCCTCACAATAATTGGAAACTCTACTCCTTGAGCTTAGAAAAGTCTTCTATAAAAGATTTTCTCTAGAATAAGTTTTTATTATTTTAGGTTTATCCTCCTTGTTTCCTTATTTATTTCGAACCAAATTTACTGTACCTACGTATATGTAATTAATTATATGTGAATGTGTCTGACGTAACAAATAATTTTCTATGTGTATACAGGGTATGGCATTACTGCATATTTCTTTCATATATCAGTCAATATTAAAGATATAAAAAACTGGTTGCTTGGTTTTTTACACTTTATATAGTAAAAATCAGAATTCTTTACGTTTTCTTGAGTTTTAGGGTTGATTAAAATTAAAAATCTTTATTTACATTTTATTTTGTTGTGACGTTTCAGAGGAGGACCTCTCTTTTTAAACACTCGTATCAAGTTTTATAACCATAAAAAGATGACCTATAAAAAATATAGTTTGGTTTGAGTAATACGATTTGCAGTAATTAAAATGACATCAAATATTACATATATATTTCTGAAAAAAATTTTTAATTTGTGATTTGAAATTACATTTTTGTGTTTTATTAAAAGTAGGAATCTTGATTAAGCTTAAAATATTTTTGTGTATAGAAGGGATACAATATTTTAGTGTACGAGTTTTGCTATTCAAGTTATATCTAATTGTACGTGTATTGCGTGGTGTATTGTACACGTTTTAGGTATTAAACATTTTAAATTTTATATTATTTGCATAGATAGGGGTGAAATCAAGCAAATAATATAATATTTAAAATATTCAACACAGAAAATTCACACATATTAGATATAATTTAAATAGTATAACTCTCACACTAAAAATATTTTATCCCTCTACATTCAACAATATTTTAAGTTTAAATTAAGATTGCTGCATTTGTCGTTCTTGGTATTTCTGGTCGTCCTCATGTCAACGTTTTTATTTAAAGACAAAAAAAACATATTTATAAAACACAAAAATGTAATTCTAAATCGCAAATTTTTTTTTTCCGAAATGTGTGTAATATTTGGTAAGTAGTTTTAATTACTACAAATCGTATTACTCTAACTAAGCTATGATCTCATAGGTTATATTTTTATGTCTATAAAAATTTGATACGAATGTTTAAAAATGGAAATGGTCGCCCTCCAAAACGTCAAAACAAAATAAAATATAAATAATGATTTTTAATTGTAATCAACCCAAAAATCCAAGGAAACGTAAAGAAATTCTAATCTTAATATAAAGGTTAAGAATTTTAGTGTAAAAATAACCAAGTTTTTTACACTTAATCTACAATTTGTAAAATTATTGATCTCTCTACAGGATGTTTCATTTTGGTGTGGTGGTAGTCATCTTGGTTATTTTAAATGGACCACTCTATATTATTGGATTTTTAGTTTCTCTGTTTCATTTGAGATAAAATTTATGTAAGGTATTTTATGTCTAAGTTTAACAATTTTCGAGATATTTTAAATTGTTCAAACATTTTGACAGATGATATACTGCTTTAGAAAAACTAGCATAACTTCATTGGTGTATATTATTTTTATAAGTTGTTAACGTTAGTCAAGGTTTTAATGTAACTGTTTTTAAGAGTACACATACAGGGTGTATAAAATGTTTTTCCAATTTTGAAAAACGACACATTAATTTCTATTTTTTTTAAATGGAAGGTACGGTCCCATACCTTACTTAACCGTCGAATGCAGAATTAAATTATCTTTCGTTTGATACATGATTGTCTTATACCTAAGTTCAACTGTTTCTGAGTTATTTACAATAATCCATAATTACTTTATAAAGAAAAATTCTAGAATGTTATCAAGTAAGCCCAGTCAAAATTGGATAATGTTAAAAACTTGTGAACAAACTTCCATAGGTGGACGAATAAATTGCAAGTCCCACTTGGTATAATTTATCTTGTATTTTACAAACAATTGTTAATTGTTACAATTGGGCTATGATTTCGATACAGTTTGTAAGATAAGATAAGACTTCGTATAATATTAATGTTTCTCCTGATAATGGCAATGAGTTAAAACTAGTTGGGATCTGCATATACCTTATATACAAATAAAAAAAGAAACTATAATTCATTTTCTCATTTCAATTAGAAATTACCGTTTCTATACTATAATGGATTTTCGGCAAGAAATTATATTTTCTTGTTTATTTTCACCAAATACTTCTGACGTTCCCAGTCCAAGCTATCTTTTTATTTGCCCCAAATCTAGATCTAGTATGCCCTCAAGAAATATTAGATCGTTTCATTTAATACATACTACATATTCTTAGATGCAGATTTAAAGTCAAACCGTGCGTTCGTCTAAAATAGGATCTTCTGGAGGCCATTCTACTACGTTTTTACTACTTAACTGGGTATATTGCAATATTTGAGAGATAGAGAATACCCTACGTATTTAAGATTTTGAGAGAAAGTAATCTTCCGATTACGATGACATAAGCTTTATTGGGGTTATTTTGATTATTTTCGATGATATAAAACAAAATTAAATATCAAGTGATCAAATACAAACATTTTTTTTTATAATACGAATTCATTGCCATTTACTGCATGACAGTGTCCGAACATAACAACGAAGGTATTCAAGGTATTTCGCAATTGGAGAAATGTTATTACAAACAAATCTAAAATCCCTCTAGGGTGAGGGATTTGGTGTGGTAAACAATGGATTTTAGGCGCCCCCAGAGAAAAAAACTCAAAAGGGGCAAAATCGGAAGATCTTAGTGGCTATCGAAAATGTCATCTTCTACCAATCCATCTCTCTCAGGAAAAATCTTGTTCAGATACACCAGATCGTACCTTCCGTAATGTGGAGGCACATCATCCTGTTAAAACAAGATATTATTATTGGTGGAACAATTTGATATCATGAAGCTCCATCATGATAACGATTTCATTTAGATTTTGGCGCAAAAATAATAGGCAAATAAGGTTTCCACTAATAATGCCATGTGCACTAATAATGCCCACTAACCATTTAATTTTATGGCTATTGTGTATGTATGCATACCATCAAACGCGGAATCTGATCTGACCAGTAACGGCAGTTGCGTCTATTTACAAAACAATTGATACAGTTCGTGGATTCATCAAAAAACATAATAAATAGACTATAGAAAATCTGATTGGTTACTAATACTATCCATCCTTCGGCAAAACTGCATCCTTCTCTTCCGGGACATATTCATTAAGTTCTTGTACTAACCTTACTTTGTAGAGTGCGTGTTGTTTAACTTTAATATTCGTCCCATGGATCTCTTAATAATATCAGTTTGCAAAGCTAGCCGAGGAATAAAGTTTTCGGTTATTTCTGGATGTAATGAAGCACGTTTAGTGCACTATGGTTAATCATAGTCGATTTTGGACTACTAGTTCCGATAAATTATTCAAGTTTCGTGTATGTTCAAAGTTATAAAAGATTCGGCATGCTGGTGATTTGGAAATTTGGAATACGATTTAGATATTACTCCAGAGAAATAAAACTTCCTCTGCGGGATGAGGCCGGACAAGCTGAATTTTTGCAGAGACCTTCGTTTTGATGTTCCAATGAAGCACAAAAAATCTCATATGCCTACCCTCGTACGTCTTGAGATATCGAAGGTCAAATGTCATGAAAATCGGTTTTTCGCGAGAATCTCGCTTCCAGTGCATCTGACGTCGTAAGAACTTATAACAAAACTTACGTAAATAGTATTCTCTTCAAAATTGTTCATATACATTTTTTTCATACGACGTTTTCGAGATATAGCATGATAAAGGGGAGCGCGCATGCGATCGGTAATACTATATTATACTGCAGAGCTATAAATATAAAGCACTTTTCTTAATCTGTTAGACTGGAAAACCAAATTCCCATTGTTAAAGCCGTTAAAAATTTGTTTATTGATAAAAAAATATATAATAAATAATTAATAACAAAAAATACATTCTTTTCCACACCACGCCTATGTTTCCTTGCCTTCCTCCTCGTCTTCGTCGGGTTCCACTAGCACCTCGATCAAAACATTATCTTCGTCAGACGCTTCCTCTATATCTGTTGGCTCTATGTCTGTTGGCAAACTTCCCAGGCTCAAGGTCACTGAAGTCTTCGATGTTTTGCAACTCTGTTGACGGGTTCAGGCATGCCTGTCCGTGACACTGACCACAAACTTTGAAGCATGGCAGCCCGACTTTTCTACACCCGCACTGCGCACCACACCCCTTTACAATTACAGAATATTGTATTTAATAGTTCGTCTGGAGCAGGTGGCAGTAGTGTTGTTTTCGGCTGTAATATGTCGTTTTTTAAATCCCAACCCCATTCTTCGGGTTGTAGATTTTTTCCTAGCCAAATCTGTACTTGGTAGTAGACCCGATAAATATGCTGTCGAGCTGCTTCACTGGTAGGTGGAAGGGATGACAATTTAACAGGTCTTTAAGTCGTGTAGCCTTAAAGAATTGGGTGTATCTAATTTTTTCATAGCAAAAGTGGTGTGAAAATAATACATTGCTTTGTTATTAATTATTTATTATATATTTTTTTATAAATAAACAAATTTTTAACGGTTTTAATAATGGGAATTTAATTTTCCAGTCTAACGATTAAGAAAAGTGCTTTTATATTTATAGCTCTGAGTATAATACAGTATTACCTATTACGAATGCGCGCTCCCGCTTTATCATGCTATATCTCGAAAACGGTTGGTCGTACGAAAAAAACGTATATGTAATTTTGTAGAGAATACTATTTTACGTAAGTTTTGTTATGAGTTCTTACGACGTCAGATGCACTGGAAGCGAGATTTTCGCGAAAAACCGATTTTCATGACCTTTGACCTTCGATATCTCAAGACGCACAAGGGTAGGCATATGAGATTTTTTTGTTCTTCATTGGAACATCAAAACGAAGGTCTCTGCAAAAAATTCAGCTTGTTCGGCCTCATTCCGCAGATGGCCTTTTTTTTTACCTTATTTCCCTGGAGTATATATCTTATTAAACAGGTCGCACGCCTGTTAAAATGATCGCTGTTTGTCACGGTATCCTATTATTATCAATAAAGTTATATATTTTGTTTCAGTCAAAAGAACGATTTCTAATAGTGTTACAAGTGCTAGCAGTCACAATACTGAACTTCAAAATGTTTGACAACAGAACAACAATAAAAACTAAAATTATCTGGCGTAAAACCGACACTGAAAACCATGTCATCTAGTGACAAAAAACTATATCCATGGAATCGTGAGAATACTACTCAACATATTTTTAGAAAATTTTAAAAATAACCCCAATAAATGTAATCGGAAAATTACATTCTTTCCAAATCTCTAAAAAATATACAGGGTATTCCATTATAAACATTTATCAAGGACGTCACTAACCAAATGACACTAACCTCAAACTGTTTTAGCATATCATTAATAGCAAACTAGGGTCCTGTGAACATGAGGAAGTCATCATTTTAAGAAGAGAATATGAATGTCGTTTATTGCAATGTGATTCCTTTACATGTTTCGTTCTGTAATGAACTCATCGACACAACAGGTCACAGTGAAAAGACTTCAGACCAAGCAGAATAAAATACTTCGACTATTAACAAAATCAGACAGGTATATAAGACTCGATGAGTTTATAGGCAGGCGGAATGCCACGCATTAAAGAACATATTAGAGATGGCGGAGAAATTCTTAACAGAAAATATTGCTAAATCGTAACTTACAGCCAACATAACCCAAGTCAGACGCTGTGATGCGCACCGCATCATACCCACAAATATAACCGTAAACGACGGTACGACGAATGACGGTAACGACACAGGTAACCCACGTCTCCAAATCCTCCCCATTTAATCCAAATATTAATATCTACAATAACCCCCGCTCCTCTGTAATGTGCAGGTTAAACAAAACAGAAAAACTAAGTGATAGATAGTCCACAATTAAAAATATTAAGCAGGTTTTTTGTCTATTTTCCAGTACATACAATGGTACCCACGTTAAAACAGAGCGACAGACAACTGATTTGAATTCTTTCAAATTAATTTGTAGTAAACAACAGCGCACGACCTAAAAGGGAAGGAGGCGAATTCGTACCTGTAATTAAGGAAGGAGTAGGTAAACGTAGCGCAACACGTGCGACTAGTGCTACCGCTTCGGTGAAGATTACCACCAGTTAAAATAATATTGTACACCATATCCTTTATATGTATTATCATATATACAGTGCGTCCATAAAGTAACGCATAAATTCATTATTAGGTAAATAAACAATACTATTGAAAATTCCCTAAACACGTCGATTTTTGATTTTAATTCACTGTTTTTTTCAAATGATAATTTAATATACAGAGTGACCTACCCTCGAGTAATCACGTCATCACCAGTTTTTTTTAATAGAATACCCCAATTTCCCGATGTCCCTTGCTGAGCTGATTTCAAAAATGTATCACAAGTTGCTTCAAATTGGTACAGGGTGGGTAACAATACCAAAATTACAAGTTATTTACAAATGAATAAACGTAGTAAAAAATTAAATTAACTTAACGTATTGTGATACAACTACTTTGATTTCTTACAAAATACATTAATTCCTGATTTGACTTTTTTCTAATATTCAAATAGCCAATATTTTAGACAGCATAATCTGATTTCAACAGGATGGCGCACCGCCACATTTCGCTGTGGCTGTGTGCGAGTTTTTACACAGAACCTTTCCAGATCGGTGGATAGGAAGAAAGGGAACAGTGGAATGGCCCGCTAGATCACCTAATCTTAGTCCACTAGACTTACTTTTATGAGGTTATTTAAAATCCATAGTCTATACCAACAGACCTGGCAATATCCGTGAGCTAACCGACCGTATCAGGCAATAAATGTTGAACATCACACCCGCTGTGCTACAAAATGTCAGAGACGAATATATTGCTCGGTTAGGTCATTGTCTAGCAGTCAGTGGAGAACAATTTGAACATTTATTGTGAATTGTCTTTTGTAAAAATACAGAAACGTATAACTTTCTAATTAAATTTTTATAAACACCTTTTGTATTGTTGTCCACCCTGTACCAATTTGAGGCAACTTGTGATACATTTTTGGAATCAGCTCAGCAAGGGACATCCAGAAATTGGGAAAAAAAAGTGGAGTGTTCTATTTAAAAAAACCGGTGATGACGTCATTACTCGAAAGTATAATAAATTAATATTTGAAAAAACAGTAAATTAAAATCAAAAGTCGCCGTGTTTCGGGAATTTTCAATAATATTGTTTATTTACCTAATAATAAATTTATGCGTTACTTTATGGACGCACTGTATACAAATGCGATACCATAAAATACCACTAGAAATATTTTGAATAGGCAATAATTGTTATTAACTTGGAAATAATGGAAATTGGTACAAGAGGCAGGAGAAAGAGGAACATCGCAATGACATTAGACCAATGTCCAATATCACTGCGATGTCATCCCTACATCACAATACGCGACATTTCTTCATAAGCATGTAGCAGAAGGGTCTTAAGTAAGTCCATTTTTGAAGGAAAAACGTTCCGGAACATTTGCAGATGTCTGTCTCTTCATAAGACTTAAAAACATTTAAGTTTCATCCGTTCAACCGTTAAACACTACCAAAGTATTTAAAAGTTACGTTTCACATTTTTGGTGGTACGATACGAGTCCCTAGATTAAAATAATAATATTTGTATACTAGATATTATTGTTATTACATACAAGTCTTAAAATACAAATTCTACTACGTTATTTATTATTATAATTAAATGGGCCAACAAAATGTATACATCAAGTTAAACATGTACACTACCATAATTCAATAAAATCATAATGAATTTATAACGTGATCTCACAATTTCACGTTTAAATGGCGTTAATAAATATAGTTTTATGATGCCATAAAAGCAATATAGAACGGATGTCGTTATGTTTTTTGTAGGTACGATGATCACAATCAATACATCATGGGAACCAAATAGTGCAAATTTATTATATTCGCCCTATAGCTGTCGCATGTCCATTTGCATGAAATAATATCTTCAGTGGAAAATGAAAAGAAGAAAATGTTAGACGGGATTTTATTCTGTAATATTCATTCATAGTAATAAAGAATTTGAAAAGTTTTAAATAAAAATGGATTTAAAAATATATGTTTTTTAGTTAAGAAGGCTCTGAGCTCCACAAACAACAAAATACTGAGTACTTATACTCTCCGCCGACGACCCGCCGATATTTTTTTTAATTTGACTGCTAATGATTTCTCACTCACAGGATGTCTTCTGTAGACCTTACATCTATATAGATTTTTATGAAAACAACAAATTTTAAATGCAGAATTTTTATATCAATATCAGCCTGTTTTTTTTTAACGTCTTATTTATATTAACATTTTGGCGGAGTTTAGCACATTGATATTCCACCACTCAACCACGACAGACACACACAAAATGTCCACTTTCTCTGACATTTGCGACGTGCCGCAGCTGATACTCGAACTCAGAAGAGATAGACAGTAAATAGTCGTGTTTGCCACACAACATTCTAGCTAACTGTGCTACCGTGTCGGTATTTAAAAACGCCAATATAGGTAGCCAGGAATCGAATGCGGGACCACTTGGTCTCAAGCCTAACGCATAAGAATTAGCTCAGTAGCTCAGTAGCTACTGAGACGAATGTTTAGCTATTTTTTCCTATATTTTAGAAACAACTTTATTATCACTATTTTCAAATCTAGTCTGAGCGAATAAGTTTTTAAATTATTGAGACATTTGCACACAGTCTTATATCCCAAAATCACTTGATTTATTGATAACTCAACAAATATATTCTTCATGTAAAAATATAAATTATGAGCGATAAAGATTGGTTCTGTCTAGGCTGCTGTACTTACTAATTTACATATTTACCAAAATCATATTGTTCATGCACTTGAGAGTAGATAGTTGACTCTATATATGCGGATTTTTCAAACGAATTCGATAGAATTTACCTGGAAGTAACGATTCTAAAACTGCAGGCCATAGGTTTTGATGGTACAATACTAAGATGGATGGGGAGGTTTTTATTGGGACGCACGTAGTCTATTCAAATAGGAATTGTATTGTATTTCATACAATTTTATTACTTCATACAGATATATTATCAGGAGTTTCTCAAGGTTCTTACTTCGGTCTAGAACTCTTCAATTTATTCATAAATGTTATTATATTATATATTAATCATAGTAAGGTGTTGTTTGCAAATGATCTAAAATTGTATAGACCAATAAAATTCGTTGACAATGCAATATTGTCCCAAAAATATTTGGGCAGCCTACATAATTATTGATGTAAGTATCTAAAACTAATTCATAGATTACTTATCCCTATACAGTCTACAACGGTAAGTTTCAAAATGTTTAAGAAATATGGGATTTTCTGGTAAATTTTGATAATAAATTAAGTTTTAATTCTCATATAATTAAAATAACTTTGAAATTCCTTAAATCTCTAAATTTTCTTTTGCGATCAGCAATTAATTTTAGTATTCCAACTGTTAAATTTATCTACTTTTCATTATTACGCTCTTTGCCCGAATATTGTTCCATAGTTTGGAATCCATACTATAATATCCATACCGATACCATTGAAAAAGTACAGAAGTTTCTTCGTTACACAGCTCACATCCGGTCTTACTAAAGAAGAATGTGACTACAGAGATATTAACCAATTTGAATATCAGCAGTCTTGAACAAAGAAGGAGTAATGCTATTTTATAGTACTTACACAAACTTTTAATTCAAAGCATTGATTCACCTGAATTTTAATACTTCATCAAAGCTAACAAGACAATTTTGTTCCACTAACTATCATTATTATTGACCTTTTTCAAAAACGCTTAGACTTGGTAACATATACAACTATCATTTAAATTTATAAGTTATTCATTTGTAATTGCAAGTCATATATTCACTTCCTTTTCTCTATCTTTTATATTTATATGTTTTGTAATATTATTGTATTGGAGAAGTTCAATCAAATAAATAAATGAATATCTGTAGATTCAGGATTTAGAAGTAATTTAGATTTGTTGATACCTTTAATAATAAAAACTTACAGAGGTAAAAAGTCTTAAAAATTTATACCGTATAAGATTTACTCCCATTCTTAGGAATCCAGATTTGAGGTTACATTAAAAAGTTATCCCATGCCGTTATATCATGTCTAGATTTCTTTTGTTTAAAGCCTGTCATGTATATTTATGTGCTTCCAGAGGATCATATATCCCATTTATTTTAATAATAAGACAAAAAAAGCGTCTTATTTGCTCTACCAAACTGACAACTATGTAATGAAAAACTGAGATGAAAACTTTATGAATATAAACGTCACAATTAATTAGCCTGAGATATCATAACCGTCTTATATACTATTTTACATTATAATGCATTTAAGCTTCATAAAAATGTCGTTTAATATTTCTCAGTTAATGCAGGTTTTATTACTTTTATAAGATTAATGTGCGCGCAAGATATATACCTATGTGAATAATTTCGTCACTGTAATAATATGAATATATTATGCGGTGTTTCAACATGTTTTATTATAATTAGTTAAAGTCAAAATACAAGCCTGTCAGTATAGTGTACCGGGTGTTCGAAAAATATATGACACATGTCCAGAATCTGTCTTATTTCACCAAACAAAAACCTTCCTTTAAATTTAAAAACGTCTTATAATCTGCATGTGTTTGGTCTGGGTAACGTAGTCTGTGAAGTTTTATGCCTCCATAAGTCATAATCATATATATTTGTTTGACATTGTTGTACTTTACTATATTACTTTAATTTTACAAGAAAACATAACCAAGTTTAAACATTTTCTGTCTTTTGTATTGTTATGACAGTTTGTTGAAGTTCATAACTCAGATTAATTAGTTTTAATATGAATACAAAAATTATGGAGCATTTCTAAAATATTGCTTTTATTTAAAAAGACTCAATTGAAAATGTACATACTGAAAAAAAGTCATAAAATTTAATGTGTTACTAAATTATCTCACTTTCAAAGTTACTGCTATTTAAAACTTTTCTCAGCGTATGAGTTGCGACTCATACCATAATCGTCAACGACATCATTTGGACATCAAAATGCATTACCACTAGGAGTATCATCTATTCAGTGGCGTTTATAGAAATTCAATATAGTTTTAGACGAGGGAAGTTTTAGCTGGAACCTTGTACACTGAGTGTATGCGAGACAATTTCAGAATCTGACTACTCACCAGAACTTGATCCGGAAATGTTGCCTAATAGGATACCTTGAAATTCCTCCCAACATCCCAAAATTACATCTATATTAACGTTTGATAAACATTAATCACATGATATATACATCTCCCTAAAATTAATTTTAAGACATGCATTTTTATTACACCGTTTATTACATACTGTTTACGTGTAAACAATAGGTAATTTTTTGATTTAATATTAAATGTTTATATTATGAGTTTTTTACTTAATATACACGTTATATTATACCAATAAATTATAGCTGGAGCGGCTTTCTTTTTGTGGTAAAAGGTGCAATGTTTAGAGAAACTAGTTTTTCAACTTGTCGACGTTTCGGTAAATTTATTACCTTCTTCAATTCACTATAAAATATAAATTAATGAAACAAAACAATTCATGAAAATACACTAAAAATATACTTGTTTAAGGCATTAAAATGTAAATTAAAAGAGAAATAAATTAAAGAACAAAAAAAAAAAAGAAAATTATTTAAGAAAAAAATTTTCTTTCAACATGTATCTATATTATAGTGATTCTCTTTACACGTAACAATTACTTACATTAAAATTTAGTTTTCTGCGTATTGCATAAAAATACATAAAATTGCAAGTAAATGTAGATCTAAATTTTGTCCACGGGTTTTATAGCTGGTGATTGTATATTTATATATAAAAATATATGTATTAATACAGGGTGGAGCAATGGTGTGTCCGACTTCAATATCTCGAGTTCCATAATAGCTAGAAACTTGATTTAAAAACATAAGTAAACTAGATAAAAAAAGTCTATAACCATAAATTGTTTTCGAGTATACAGGGTGAGCCAAGACGATTCTACAGGGTCAAGTAACATTTTTTTAAATGAAATGCTATTTATATCGGAACATTTTTTTGAATCCTCTTTGTGGCCTTCTTTCACTCCTGTATTATTACTGACTTTCCTTCACCACTTGGATGTAATGATTTTTTTTGTTGAAATTATACCATTTACACGTGTGTATTAAAAATATCACTACAATCACAACTATCGATTTTAAGAAAAAATATGTTATTACCAGTTATGAGACATCCGCGTGATGATAATCTGCCATTTTCACTTCCTAAAAGTATATAGGGTAGCCAAAAATTTACAACTTTTTGTACTTAATTTTATCACTTTTTTCAAATGGAATACCCTGTATATTTTTAAAAACGATGTGATGTAGGATTGAAAAACAAACATTTTTTGTACGAACATTCCTATGTCTATTTGTGACCATTTTAAATTTAATGAACAATAACTGTAAAGTTCAGCAAAGAAAATTAAAACAGGACTTCTTTCAAATAATTCAAGAGAAAGCATTATAATAAGCGTGTTACATGATGACCATAAAAACATCATACCAGCAACAATCCAAAATTTGAAGGAAAGGATAATAAATGCTTTTAGAAGTAACACTCCGGCAATTTTATGAAAAGTAGAAACCTCATTCCAAAGATGCATAGAAATGTGTGTCAATCAAAACGGGCAACATGTGGAGCATTTTTTTATAATGTCTTCTCTTAAACTACAAAAAAAAATATATTTTTAATTTTTATTGCTGAATTTTGCAGTTATTGTTCAATAAATTGAAAATGGTCACAAATAGTCATAGGTATGTACGTACAAAAAATGTTCTGTTTTCAATTCTACATCACATCGGTGAAAAATATATGTACCGTTAAAAAAAAAGAGAATATTCAGTTTAAACAGTTGTAAATTTAAAAATTATTGTTGGCCATACTGTATACTTTTAGGATGTGAAAATGGCTGAGTGTCAACACACAGATGTCACATAACTTGTACTAATATATTTTTTCTTAAAATCGATAATTGTAACTAGTCTTTTTTTAATATACACGTGTAAATGGCATAATTGTAACAAAAAAAAAATCATTACATCCCAGTGGTTGGGAGAGAGTCAATAATAATACAGAAATGGAAGGAGGCCATAAAGAGGTTTCAAAAAATGTTCTGATAGGCATAGCATTCCATTTAAAAAAAATTTAGTTGAGCATATAGAATTGTCTTGGCTCATCCTGTATATTCGAAAATAATTTTCGTTTATAGACTTTGTAGTCCAGTTTATTTATGTTTTTAAATCAAGTTTCTAGCTATCGAAGAACTTGACATATCGAAGTCGGACGCACTATTGTCCCACACTGTATAACTGAACGTCGATGTATTTAATCGTACTATTTGCCAGTTCTGTAGCGAATAAGCTATTTTGTATTCATCGATTGTGACAAGAGTGCCAAAAATATTTAAAAAAGAATGTTTAGTAAAAAAGAAAGGACAGAACTTATATAAATAACAGTGGCAGAAAAAAACAAAAGAAATGAGATAAAAAAAAGGAGAGGTAAAATATCTTAAAAATTATTTTAAACAAAAGATGTCATTAGTTGAGTCTATGCGTTGTCATAGTTTTTTTTTAATTTGTTGATTAAATTAAAATAACAAGCGTTTAAGTTTTCTGTGTCTTTTCTAGAATTTACTGATTTAAATTTTTTAATAATTATCATTTCTTGAAATTTTTTCTTTTCAAGGTTTGATTGCTTACCTATATATAACTGTGGTTTCATTAAAGTTAAATTCATGTTCAGGAAATTTGCAGTGTTTAACCAAAGAAGTATTATTTATTTTGTTTTTATTTTTGGCATCTTTCGTGTGCTCTTTTTTCTGTTTTTTAAATATCTACTAATTTGTTCAATATAACTTTTATCGCAATCTTTACAATGCATTATGTAGATTATATTAGAATGTAAATCTGTTGGTGTTTTCGGTTTTTAAATTTGTAAAAAAAAATCTTTTTTTATTGTGTTTTCATTTTTTTTACGATATTGATTTTATCAGACGTTAACACTTTTTTAAATTTTTCGGAAAGATTCTTAACATGAGCTATTTTGTAGTAATATTACTATTGTACTATCGGAGGCCCATTAAGTTTTCTGTTACCATTCTGATGTAGTACTGTTTTAATTATTGTTTTGGGTAATTATTTTTAAATAAATAGATTCTACAAGTTGTATCGTCTTTTTCAGAAATTATGGACTAGATAATTTAGTAGCTCTATATTTTAAATTGTTAATGATATCCAATATAGTTTTAATTGTGTGGTGGGAATTAAAACTTAAAAATCTTTCAGAAAATGTTTTTACTTAATACCTAAAAGGCCTTATTTCTTCAATTTAAGAACGATTACATCGCTTCATTTTTCATTAGAAGTTAGTAGTAAAGTATCACTAAAACAAAAAAAAGATGTATTAAAATTACTGCAATAAAAGAAAAACAGATACCGCAATAAACACAGCTTTTATTCATTCATAATCTCAACGCCGCGCTGTCATAAAATAAACGGAAGTGTATCTAAGATTAAAATTATTACAGTTGGAGATTATTACTACAGACACTTCTAGTATTCATAAAATTTAATGCATTAAGAAACATTTGCTGCTTCACGACCGCAAAACCTCTCGAAGCAAATAGTTGTCATTGAGTTCCGCTAGGAAAATTTGCTATGCCGGCAGAAATAGAACTGCGCTTGTCGAATATGATGCTATCGGAAAATTTTAAGCATTTCAGATCAAAATGCAAGTAATAAAAGTAGATCCAAATGCGACTATCAGCCTTAAGCTGAATTCTGGAGTTTTCGACCGTAGTCCAGTAAAGAATCCTCTATAATCCTTTTCTCCCGTTTAGTAAATCCGATCACACTTCCACTGCCTTGCTATACCGCTTTAGATATCCCATTCATCGTCATTTACAACCAAATCAATCAAAATAAATCCATTTTTTTTTGTCCAATTTTATTTATTTAAAGAAATTATTTATGTGATGTTTATTTAAACATGCGATGCATGGCCAGAAACAAAGCCAAATTTCTTATCTGAAACTAATACAAACTGTAAGTATTATATTCATATGAATAATTAGTTTTAATGATGCAGAAGATAAAAAAGTTAGTTTTTCGAACAAATAAATTATATTATTTCAATAAATGTTATTATCGCAAACTTTAATTGGGAATGGTAAGTTATATTTTCGGTAATTTTCTAGAACACGCACTTTTCGAATTTTTCGAAATTTTTTGCATAAATTTACTCACAAACGATCTAATAACAATTTGTGGAGCGAATAAGGGTGCTGGGTGGGTAATAGCCAGCCGAAAATGACTGATATTTCACTAAATGTCAATTATTCTTGTAGGGCAAGGGATATTTTTTTGTTGTATTTGAAATTGAAACATACTTAAATCATCCTTAGACGTTGGCACTAACCTTATTGAACACTTAGGACAACTGTAATGACACGGTATGATGCCGTGTCGATGAAAAAAGTACCCGACACATCACAACGAGGCACAGATGAATCTTTATTAACGCAACTCAACGCGCCCGCTATTTCCGGCATTTTTTTGAACAATTTTATTGCAAATAATATTGAAATATTTATATTGATCGCCAAGTTCAATCGTCACCCAGTAACAAAGAACTGAAAAAGCGTCTTCATGAAAAATGCCTTCTAAGCATTGAGTAAGCGTCCCTATACGCCTTCAACCAATCAACTCTCAGCTTTTTGTTTATACTAACCCGAAAACCTTTTGCGCGAAAACTTTATTAAAAAGAAAATTGTCAACATGAAGTAAAAATTATCTGAAACGTACTCGCGGAGCCTCACGTGAATCCCCGCGATAGATGTATTTTATTTCAACAGGTACAGTTAATGAAATGCGCGGCCAACAGCGTTGCCAGATTGTAACAATCTAAACATAAACTGCCATTATTAGAAAAATAAACGTCAGGGATTTGTCCCTAACTTGGTTGAATTATCTCAATCTGGCAAACTCAGAGAACGTCGTGCGAAACCTAACAGCGTTTTTATACAACACACACAGACAGCCATATAAATGAATACCGGGTGGATAATGTCAAGTGTTGCAATGTTATTGATTTATTTAAGGGTAGTTAGGGATGTTTGCACAAGATATGATACTGTGCAATGAACATCTGATGATGTGTAGAGTGTGTCGGTATAATTAGTTTTGTGGTATCTCAAAAGTGCGTGTTCTAGAAAATGACCAAATTTCACTCATTAAAAGCATGTTTCTTGTATATTTCAACGTAGAATTTTTGGAAAAATAAGTCAAAATAAATTTGGGAAAAAATGCATTATGAAAAATAAATTTTAATTAGAGGCCCATTAATTGCCTGTAATTAAAATTTATTGTTAATAATAAATGTTTGTCCAAATTGCTTGTAACTTCTTTTACCATCTTACGAAGTGACCGTGAATTGGTAGTAGTAGTAGTAGTAGCTACTTATTTTACTAGGCAAGTAGGCCACAATGGGCCCTTTTTATCTAGGGACCTACAGTTTAGCGTGGACTCCGAACCACGGTCTTCGACTGTCAGCTAACCCACCGCCTGGGCCTGCCCGCCTGCACCGCTAGCAGAGTGGCAAACCTCCTGGGTAGGTCTCTTCGACCGAATTGGTAACTACTAATAATTTTTGTGTAATTACTTACAATTTCTTACCACAATAAGCATTTTTGGATAATTGTTAGCGAACCCGATTTGGTTGTTAGGAAAGTCAAAGTTCTAACAAATTATAAATACATACATGTATTTAAAAAATATTGTTTATAATCACATAATTAGTCAGCAGTATCCGTGTACATTGTTAAGTTTCTATATACAATTTGTAATATTAAAAACAATTATGATAAATAAATAAACTCTTATTAAAAATTTACTATTACTTTCTAGGTGTAGAAATTAAATATGAATAGTAAATAATAAATATTAAAAGAGTCGTAATAAAGCAACCGACGACGCTGAGTACTATTTAATAAAGCGAACACGAGAATACGATTAATTTTAATCTATATAATTTATTCAAGAGTAACTAAAAGAAACAGAAGTTAGTAGAAGAATAATCCCCAAAGATAATGATGAAAGCTCTGGATTAAATTGTCTAGCATGCAGACACATTTCACAGCTAGTTTACACTGTAATAATAAAATACCACTAGTTTAAAGTAAAATATATGCGCAATAAAAAAACTAATTACCATATAATATTTCAAATGGCTCATAAATAATTAAAACGCAATGTAAACATATTTCCTGCATAAATCGTTTCCAACATCAAACTATAATAAATGTAAATATGACGTAATTTGTAATAATGTATACATTTAAAATAATATACGGATTTTAGACATCTAGATGAAGTTTGAAAAACTTTTAAGGCACAAGTAAACCTCTTCCGTGCCTTGGTTCAATAATTTTTGGCACAAACGAGAGAGATTCAAAATAAACGTGATATTGGTTGATTTTTACATTTTTACATTTATATCACATTATATCATGTCATCTCACAAAACAAAGATGCTTCAAAAGAAATCTTGAATTTGTATGTATTGATTTCTGTTGACATGGATTTTCTTTTAATTAAAATAATTTATTTCTGATGTAGAGTTGTTTAATCCTGTTCTCGCGAGGTACAGAATACATTCGTTTATAACTATATTACTTTTTATTGTTTATCTGCGGATTAGAAATATATAAGGGAATATAAAACCAGGGATTCTATCATCTGTTATTATAGGACAATCTCAATAGCACAGGTAATCGGATGATTCCAGTACGATAAACAGCTTATGTTTACGGGACAGCTTTATCTACCAATAACAACGCAGATAAATCTGCCAAAGTAATGTAAGTAAATAAATAGACTTTTAAACTATGTATAAGTATACATGCTTTTAAACTACGTATATACATTCCTTGACATTTTTCATATCACTTGATTGTGATAGAAAATATACATTGTCTTTTGAATGTTATTAGATTTAAGATAATACACATAAAACAAAATTGTTTTCAATATACGTGAAGATATAACAAAAAAAAAAATTAACTCAATTAACTACACTTGTCTTATTTTGATAGCGCTGGATTTAGTGAAGGAAGTGCCACTGCCACTAACGGTAAATTTGCAAACGTGTCTGGGCAACACTGACCAAAATGTGTAGGCACTCCAGTCACTAACATTAAATTGAATTGTTACATTACTGATCAAATCCACAAATTTGAAAATAGAAAACACATGTGTAGTGATTAGACAGGCCCAGATAAGGATAGTCCTGTGAATTTGGCACCACAGCCATCGGAGCTAATTGCGAAATCTATACCATCACTTAGCACCCATTTAGCATCCTCTAAATATGTCAAAAAACAGAGGTGTAAGTCATTAACAATTTCATAATTTTTGTGCACACTTCACACCAGCACTACAACTATAGATGGTAATTACGAAACTTATACCATCATTTAGTACCTCATGAATATGAAAAATATAGGTGCAAATTGTTTCAAGCAAGTTATTAAAATATTCTCTATAGTTATTTATTTGTAACATTCTATAATGTTTTTTTTTCTCACCTTCTTTAGGGATTAAGCCACTGTCCCATAAATTATTTAAAAAAAATTTAAATTAACCTCTGCGCCAAAAGGATTAGTTAGAGGTTGGTTCTTGAAAAGAATGTTTTTCCTATCCAAAGATGTCACACTTAAAAAATATTTTAATCTGAAAAAAGAAACTTAAATGTTAAATATTTTAGATTTTGGAATAATATCTGATTCTGTTCTCAAAACAGAGGAAAATTCCTTTGATATAAAATTGTCTTTTGTCAGACATGACAGTTTTCTGTTTATATGAAATTACCAGAATCAGTAACAGATAATAAATAATAAATTTAAATTACAAAAAATACAAAACGCATGTATGCACTTCGTGTATACTGTATTCCTTTTCAGCAACATTAAAGTTATAACAACAATAACGAATTAAAAAATTATGTGTTATATATATGGTCATTGTGCCTATCCGAAAATGCATTTAAAATAAGTAATATTAGATGAATTGTAACTTTTATTTACTTTGTTTTTAGATTTTAATTTAAAAGCGTATGTAATAAAGTAATTAGGCGATTTGATTACATACGTACAGAGCACTAATAAGTAAGGCTGGGAATCGAAATGAATAAATCGAATATACGATTATTTGAGTAGTCGAATTCGAATTATATCTAATTAAAATTTTCGATTAATAAAATATATTCGATTATTCGAATATTCGAATATACTCGAGTATTCGAATATAGTCGAATAATCGAATATATTCCATATTCGAGTATTGAAATATTCAGACAGGTATGTATCCAAAGTAGGTAGGTGGTTGGTACTAGCTAGGTACCTATTCTAAATTCCAAATATCCAAATACTCAACTACAGTATTATTTTATAGTAGTAGTAGTTTTAGTTTGTTTATGTAGTTCACGTATTAATTATAAAATCATTTTCTACGTGATCAATTCCCGCAAGTTCTTTTTATTTTTTTTTTGTTCAAAATCTAAAACCGCATTAATTTTTAATAACTAAAAAAAAATACACTAAAAAGTAAAAACTCTAATACATACCTAAATATTCATACCTATTATACCGATTCGATTTAGTAATAATATAATAATATTCGAAGATTCGGTTTATTCGAGTAGTTCGAATATTTGAACTATACGAATATTTGATTAATTCGAATATTCGGATAGTGCGATTTTTCGATTAACCCAAATATTCGAGTAATTCGAAAATTCGAATATTTTTTTCGAACAAATATTCAAATACTAAAATCTGTAAAATTTCCAAACGTATTAAATGATGGTATATGTTTCACAGTTAATAACGATGATAGAGATTTCTGAGTTGACATTAAAATTATGAAATTTTTAAAAATCTTGTTAAAACAATTAATTCCTCTGTTTTTTACGTATTCAGAGGATGCGAAATGATGATGGGTATAAAATTCGCAATTGACACTGATGATGGTTGTAGTGCTGATATAGTGCTATAAAGTTGGCCCTAAAATTATAGAAATGTTAATACCTTTATTAAAACAATTAGCACCTACGTTTTTTGCATTTCAGAGGATGCTTAATAATGATATAAGTTGTTTTAATGCTGGTGTGTCGTTTGCACCAAAATTGAAAAAAATTAATAACGGTTAAACACAATTAGCACATCTGTTTTTCATATCCAGAAGATGCTAAATGTGTTGTAAATGATGGTATAAGTTTCGCAATTAGCACAGATGATGGTAGCGCTGGTGTGAAGTTGGCACCAAAAATATAAAATTATTGATAACTTTGTTAAAACAATTAGCATCTGTTTTCTTATATATTCAGAGGGTGTCAAAAGGGTGCTAAATAATGGTATAGGTTTCACAATTAGCACCGATGGTTGTGGTGCCAAGTTCACATATCTTATAAGGATGGTTATGTAGATACTGGAGGGCATATTACGGGCATATGTAGAAACCGGATTTAGGTCAAAGATGGCAAAAATAATATTTAGGATTTGCCACATTTATTACTTTACACATTGCACTTTCTTAAATTTTGCTATAAACATTAAGCCAGGGCATAAATTATATTATGTAATATGACCAATCATCTTTCACCTGTCTTGAGGGCCAGGGACACTTATTTTAATTTATTGAAAAACGTAAACATCTCAGTAAACGTTTGCATGGATTTTGGCTATGATTTATATAATAAAATTTTGTAGCTTGTGTTACAATTATCGTTGGTGACCAATGTTTTTAACTGTAACTTTACAAAAGGTATTAGAGAACTGCTTTTTAATGATTACAACTGATAATAAAATAGTTTACTAATAATTACGATGACATGGAAAAATTACAGTATATTGCATCACTAGCATCGTGTAATTCAGTATCCCTCTCTAGAATGTCAACCGAGATGCGGGCTCTATTTATGAAATGCTCCTAGAATATCGCTACATAATATTTGTTATTTTAGTATTTATTTAGTTGGTAATATTTTAGATCACGAAGTCCTACTAATGCATTTTGTATAATAATGAACCAGTAAATTATTTTAAATTAAAAATACGCTCAAAACTGGATAATATACAACCATCGTAACTCAGATATATTACTGGAGAGTATTATGACATCTCTAATATTAAAATATTCAAATTTAAATTGAATTCCGACTCTTTTTGCTGAGACTAAATGTGGGTATGAAGTGATATAGTCAATGGAAATAAAATATAAAAAAGTAGGTAAATATAAGCACCTATTGAGTTTATCATCATTTAAAACGTAATAGTAAGTTTAAATACCACATAGTTTAGAGCCAAAGTATACATCACAATTCTTTTTGTCATAAGTTTTTATTAGATTTAGTAGATTTAAATTTCTTGGAACAAACTTTAATTTGAGGAGCAACTGTGCAAAAGAGGTTACATCCAAAATATGGTATTTCCTGTAAAAGATGAAAAACATGAAATAAACGTTTTGATTGGTTCTAATATGTATATTAATGAACGAAAACTGTGTCTTAGTTTTTGTATTTCGGCTGATTGGATATAACTCTGTGTTTTCGTTTTTGTATTTCGCTTTGTTATTGATAGTTTTATCACAGTTTTATTCAATATTAAAGAGCACTAATTAATTATTTAAATGGTTTGAGCATTTCTATTAATGAAACAATCTTGATACAGCATGTTAAATTAACTAAGCAACATATTTTGTTTCTCATAATCGAACGACTTTGATTTTCAATAAGCATTATCACACTTGTATTAGGTACTTGCGATATCTCCTATTGCCAGGATTTTCAATATCAACGTGTTCGGCTAAAAAGAGGACATTTTGCTAACAAAATTAAAATACATACCAGACAAAAAATTGGCCCTCAAAAAGAGGACATATCCTGTAAAATCTGGGCGACTGAAACCCTACACTGTTGTAACACAAGTAGCCTACTTGTTTGAAAGAAGATTTAGAATTAAATTTTATTAAGTTAGTAGTCGCCATTTTCTTCTGGATGATTATTTTTTCTGATTTTCTAGGATCAAACATGGAATTGAAACGCGTTTGAAATGAGGGTGTTATTTGACCCTCTTTGTTATTAAAAAATTTTGCAAGAAGGCGCCCAATCGTAGAAAATTTTTATATGCGCCGAAAAATAGTACTTACTCTCCTTAAAGCAAAGGAAAATATGTGGCGAAATATCGAGTCGTTCAAAAGTTAACAAGGGGGAAGTGTTACTTTATAGACAGTATGTATACAAAAAAAGCTCATTGCTTGTGTAACAACATAATTATAGAAAAATTATGAGACCTGCTAAGAAAGCTTTCAAAAAACTATATAAAACATAATTAAAATTTTATCTTCTGTTAAAGCCTTTTATGAGAGAGAAACTTCTTAGTGTAATAACGATGTAATAAATTATATAGGTGTAACTCTTCAATTATCTTCAACTTTAGTCGAGTTAAGGCAATTTATACTAATTTTACAATAATTACTTTTGTATCCAAAAGATGTATTTGAATATTTTGACAAAACGAGTAAGTACATCAAAGCCTAAAATCTGTAAGTCACTCCAGCAATGATCAGCGCAAGAGTTTTAAGACAATATTTGAATTAAAGACAAATTTTTTCCTCCGTGTAAATCCAAGAAATGTTCAGTAATTACACTTTTTACAGTGTATAGTCTCCTTCGACAACCACAATTTCCTTTACGTATCAAAATGCAATAAAACTCACTTTAATTAAAGCTACAGCAAATAAATCAATAAGAACATAAAAGATCAGCCACAAAACATTTATTAAAGTTGCGAGCTAACAGAGTTTGAGGTATAGAGAAGGCTTTTCTTAGTGAGAAGTTAACGGCACCAAGGGACTACGTTATTCTGGCCAGCACTGATTGGATAACAAGTAATCTCACTTAATTGAAAGAGGATTGGCGTGATCATTCTTAAGCTAACCTTCAACCTTTGTACTTTACACTAGAACTTGCTGCTCTTTCTAATAAAACCTAAATTAATAGTTTATGGTTTTTTTTATGGAAAGTTTGCTAATGGTTTACATAATGATATTCCATCAAATATATGAAATATTACCTAGTATATTAATAAATTAATATCGTTCGCATAATTGGAAGTTTACGTTGAGCAGGTACTCCGAAAACGTTCAGAGTTAACGATGTATATAATTCATATCACAATCGTTTCTATTTTATCTCCTGTACGAAATATATTGATACCCTATAATTTTAACAAATATTTACAACTATTTTAATTTCGTTTATTTTTCTTCCGAATCTTATTGAATTTTTCTGCCACATACGGAGTGATCCAAAAATACACCCCAAAAGTTCAAGGGGAGCTTAGTCAAATCAACGTTAATTTTTTATTTTTTTAAAATTTAAACCACCCACACATTGAAGCTAAATTGCTATTGGGCACTAATCCAAACAAGTGGTGGCAGCTTTTTCGTCTGTCAGTAAATAGTTATTATGGAAAATAGAAAGTCCGTTCCCAGTAATTTCACATCTAAAGCGTGATATGTCAATAATATTAAGTTTTAAACTTTTTTATGTACGACAAACTTTAATTGGTCACGTTATATACTTAGTTTGAGGGCTTATAGTATCACTTTACAGCCCGCCAGGTCGTAAAATACTTTACAGCCCACTTAGGCTTTTGCATTATTTTTCATACATTTTCGACTTCTAAGGCAATATGTCCAATGTCGCAATATTTTGTTCCGTTCAAAAACGTCACTGTCCGGAATATAATGATAAATAAACAATAACCTCCAAATATCTATCTGGTCCCCAATTGTTTATAATAGAGTATTTTTAGTAGGTGAAGAATTTCTGTTTAACTTTTGGTCGATCTCATATTTATTAAGGAATTATTATGTTTACCATCTAAGTTAATAGTATCTTGTACATATTTACGTTATCCAATATTGTTGTTTATTATTTAAGTACTTTTGTTGTAATAACAGTCCCCAAAGTTAACGCTTTCACACTGAAAGAAAATATTATTAGAAATATGTGTCACATAAAATATGCAATCATTTATTACTTTATTAGATAAATAATCAATATTTACGTCGATATTAATTAAATCGCAACAAGTTGGGAACAGCTGTTTCATACTTTTCCTTTCAGAAGGGTTGCGACTGCCTTTGGTTAGTTTGACCGTCGGCTACTATTGTTAAAGTTTTCTGTCTCATAAACTTCCCTGCTGCCTACCAGTAGGGAGACAACTTATCATACCGCTCATAGATGGCGTCACGATCTTCTTTTGGAGAATAATTAATTTAAATCTCATTGTGTAATTCACGTGTTATGTGGTACTATTAGACTATTCTTATAGTAGATTTTAATCATTAAATATTATTTGTGATATATTATGAATTTATTTTAGTTACTTTCATATCTTATTTTATAAAGTTTGATTTCTTATATCAAACTAGTTTACCTCCTTGATAGAGACAGGATGATAGGCCATTTTAATAATCAACTTTGTAACGGCAACACCTATTGGCAGACAATCGCTAACATCAATCAGTAACAACTTTTGAAATGTTATCTTAATGTACTAGTGTTGTGAATAACTATCAGGTAATACTAATAGTTTTAAATGATTTATTTTTCTTGCAAATTCTCTTCAAGATATATATTTTTAAGGAAAAGTTAATAATAAATTTTTCTATTTTTTTGTGAAGATGTGACACATGTTCTAATAATTTGTTTCTATTTATTCCTTTCTTAAATACATAGTCTGAAACCGGCTAATATTAATTAGGAACTCTATAATTCATCATTAATTAAAATTCATCAGGAATATTAATATTCATCAGGAACTTTTAAAATATTCATAATTAATTTTAAATATTCATCATTAACATCAAATTCATCAGGACTCTTTTGTGAATTTATATTTCACCTCTTCCAATTTCATTTGGATATTAATATTTGAAAGGTGGCAAATTAAAAAAGTCACGATTCTTGGATCCAGAGGATTAGTTCCGTGGATGCTTTATTTAGATGACCAGAATTCATCTTTAACTGTAACGTGATATGCGCTCCACAATTTTGGGTAACGTTTCATTTCATCGTAGACTATGTATTAAGAAACTAGGTGTCCATACCAGACGAGAAAACGTTAACTTCAGGGCTCACGCCACCATTTCCATCCCAGGTCAGCCTTCGCTGGAGTGTGGCAAGTTATTTTCTATTTGATTGTGTTCGGTGAACGAGTTTCACGCACCCGTAATAAATTCTTGTATATATATTTGTCGGTAATTCTAAATTACCATTTTGTGGAAAGTATACTTTGCTGTTGATTTAATAAATACTTAATTTTTTTAATTAATTTTTTTATTCTGTCTCTACCTTAAACAGAAATTCTGTAGGTTCTGAGTTGGGGGGATGAAAAAGTAATCACTGGTAAAACTGCAGATGGCGCCCTTAAAATAAAAATAATTTTTTTATATTACTTATTCATCCTCGCCTACTACTCGTTGATAGAATTCTTTCGAAGTGAATAATAGTGAACCAAGGTCTCAAGGAAACAAGAAAAGCACGGCCCTTGCCTCCCAAAAACTCAGCTAGCCGCAGGCACAGGAAATTTCTCCGCTTTTCCTTATCAATAAGAATAGTTCTTATTGACAGGTAAAGTGAAGGCTTTTTCATAAATACCTGATTTGGTTTCCTCTTGTATTAAGAGTCATCCTAATAGGGCGAAACTAAAATCAAGGTACCACGGGGAACCCTAGGTAACATTTGACGACCAACGTGGTTAAATGTAACAATTTGCTGCTTTGGTAATTTCTGTTGGGATACAGG
>JANEYF010002671.1:0-102287 GCA_029963845.1 Rhamnusium bicolor
TAGACGTTCTTTGAAATCTGCGAAATTGTTGAGTCTGTCTTTATAAATCATATTTTTTAACATACTCCCAAAAGAAAAAATTAAGAGGAGTTAGATCCGGGGAACGTGCAAGCCATTATTCTATAGTGAGAGTTAAAATCAAACGTTTTCTGGCATTTTTCATTTCTATTCCGCAAAGCAGAACGCATATCGTTTGCAAGGGTTCTAAATACTTTACACTGTTCAAAATTCTATTAATTAAAATAGAGCGTCACATGCATCACTCAAAATTTATGCCCACAAAGTTACCTATTCCTCGGGATATTGGGTGTGGGCATCTTAAATCCAGTACTTGTCCAAATGTGACAATTATGCCGAATAACTGTTTCGTTAAGAGTATAATTTACGCAGAGTTTATAGGATTAATTTGGTTTATTTTTTTTAAGACTTGATATTTTGTACACGTTTATTAAAACATATATTCTTTGACGTTACGTTTTTAGTTTTTTGTTCTGCTTGCAACTGTGATCAAAGAAAAGAAGAGAGTCGACAAATTTGAACCTACAAAGAATAAAAACGTGCCGTCGTTGGTGATACATTAATAAATACGCGAAGAAATATAATTTCTTAATTTTCCATACGTCATATTTACAATAATTTCAGTTTACTATAATATAACACCACCGACAGTCTTTCCATGGGACACTGCCCACTGTCAATTATTTATTATACCGTACTTGTGTTTCGCAAACTTCACATTATACTCTTAAGGATAGAATGTTATGTCCTTAGAAAAACAAACGTTATGCATAAAAATGTCATCATTATTATACAGTTCCATCATTTCTTCCGAAAACTGAACTCTTCTGTAAGAATCAACTTCAGAAAGCTGCTGCACGAAATGAACTATGGAGGGAAACAATTTTTCCTTTTTTCAAATGCTTCAAATTTTCATTTAATGCTAACTGCGTGATCGATATTTGTGTCAGAAAGTTGTACCATTTCGTAGTCGATAACGGCACATAGAAAGAAATATTCAAAAAAATGAGTAAAATGGAATAAATAATACTTTTCGTTATTTATATCGGAAACACAAAAACTGTCAAAACTGATAAAATGCCAATATAAGCATTGAAAAAGTTGAATTTTTTGGGTTTATGGGTTTCATTTTAAACATTAATTTAATTTAATTCTTTTACAGCATATTGCACAAAATTGTAACTAATAAATAAAATGATTTTTTTTTTTTTTTTTTCGAAAATTTATCCCAGCCAACCTATACCTACAAAGTTTATACCGTTGAAGAGAGGACTAAAAAATACACCAGAAAACGAAATATATGGGTAAAAAAAATGATGACGTCATATCTTAAAAATCTCCGACAAAGAAAAAGCAAATGAGATCCATATATGCGTAAATATAATCGCTATGTTTTTTGAAACATTTTTGCAAATAATATCTACTGGTAAAAACAAAGTTAGTTAATCAATTACCATCCCAATATTTCTTGCCATCATGAAAAACTACTTTCATTATTGTTCAATAATATGTATAAATACTTACCCCATCAGGATTATGCTTATAAGGAGGTCCAGATCCGCAAAATTCCACTAATACATCTTGCAATTTCTTTGTGGAATCTGGAAAAAAATATTATTTAAATGAAATTTTATTATAAATTCGTGTACATGTACTTAAAAAAATATATATTCTCTTATTAGTTACAAAACCGATTTCAAAACGGCGATTAATAAGTGTATAAAATAAGTGAGATTAGACACAATAAAAAAAAATATGGATTTGACTGAACTTTGTACGAAAGCATAAGGCGTAGGGTAGGGTGAGGCAGATTCGGACATGGGGCACCTCCGGACAATTCAAATTTACCGCTAATCTGGGACAGCACAATAGCCAAATCCCGCCTAAATGTGTTAATTGTGACATTGTGTTCGTGACAGAAGGTTGCTCGATGAAAACATTAAAAATAAAATTAATAGTGAAAAAAAGTTTAAAAAGTAGAGACTTTATGTAAAAATTACATCATACTCGTAAGAACTGACAAGTCTAGTGGTAAGTTTTATTGAATATGTTAGTATTTTAGTGGGAAAGGGAATCATTTTTACGCATGTAGTGTACATAACCTATACTACTGCATTTCTTGTTTAGAGTATAGGTTGACCTAAATGTTTTGTCTACCAGTGGGGCACATCCGTACAAAATGCGTGGGGCAGATTCGGACTGTCCGATTGTGCCCCACGAAGCGGTCCACAGTGTTGGGGTGTGCCCCACAAAAAATGTAATATTATCTTGATTTGTGGAAAGTGTTCTAGGCTGCTATATAAAGTTTTCCTTTCAGGGTATTCTGAAATATGGTTCGAAAATATATCAAAAAAAGGAGTCAACGCCCTGAAATTGATAAGAAAATTCTCAAAGAAGCGGTTAAGAATGTTATTAGTCAAAGAATGTCGATACGGCTATCAGCATCAACTTATATTATACCGAAATCGACTTTGTTTGACGCTATAAAAATATATAAAAAACGCCATCGCTTTAACAACATCGAAGACTCGGGCAATGAAACAGCGGATGATGATGATGACGTTGAAAATCAGCCAACTCCTTCAAAATATGCTAGCCGACAGGTATTATCAGCTACGGAAGAAGCTGAATTGGAAAAATATTTGAAAGAATCGTCGAAAATTTGTTATGGACTGACATACGAATCATTATGTAAACTGGCATATGAGTATGCCGTGAAATTAGAGAAAAGAATTTCGAGTAACTAGAATCAGGATAAGAAGGCAGGTATAGAGTGGACCCGAGGATTTATGAAACGCCATCCTAGGCTCACGTATCGGAAACCTGAGAATATTAGCTTTGCTAGGGCAACAGCATTCAATGAAACCAATGTTTCAGAGTTTTTCAAAAACCTTACAGCTGTTCAGGAGAAATATCATTTTCCACCCCATCGCATATGGAATACTGACGAAACAGGTAGGAGAGCTTGATTTAACACTTTTTATCCAATAAAATTTTCGCTCGATGGGTTGTACACAGCGGATAATGAACATTTTTTTAACGTTCCGGTGACTATTATCAGGGGTACAGCAACAATAAAGTAGGAAAAATGGAATTATTTTGCTATCTTTCCCTCCTCATTGCACCCACAAGATGCAACCATTGGATAGAGGCATATACGCTCCATTCAAGACAAAATGTAAAATATCGTTTAATGATTTTATAGCTTCAAATCCCGGAAAACCAATAAGTATAGCGGATATTGCTAAGCTTACTGCTGAACCATATTTACTAACATTCAACCCAAAAAATATTCTCAGCAGTTTTAAGAATACTGGAATATCTCCCATGAATTCTCTCGTGTACTCAGAAGATGATTTTAAAGCAACATACGCAACGAATCGGCCTGACCCTTCTTCTTTGAAAGAAAATCCAGTTTCCCCTATGGTATTGGATATTAAGGATACTATCACTGTTAACGAAATCGTTAATGATAAAGAGACCACACCTGACAACAAAAATCAAGATAACACTGACATTACTGACATGATTAAATCCATCCTCTATGACATCTTAGATCAAGCTACTAAACCTAAAGTAATAACCATTATATCACACCTAATAATTAAACCTTCTGACATTAAACCGTTTCCAACGGCAGGACCTAGACAGGGGAAAAGGAAACCAAGAGAAAAAGGAAAATCAAGGATATACACAAGCACACCAGAAAAGAATAGAATTGAAGAGTTGGATACCATTAAAAAAATGAAAGTTGAAAACGCCAAAAGAACATTGGCAAATAAAGAGGAAAATAAGAAGAAGCAGAAGCAGCTTCCTAAGATAAAAAAAATCGGTTAGCAACAAAGTAAAAGTAGATAAAAAAAGAAAAACAAGAAAAATAATAGAATCCTCAACTTCGGAGTCAGATACCGCCTCGCTTATTACAAAGAATAAATTTAGTGGTTCAGACTCGGATATAGATTTAGAGGATGACACAACGAACATTTCCCTTTTAAATGACGAAGAGATATTAATTAATGATTATGTGTTGGTAAAATTTTCTACAAAAAAAAATAATAAAACACTACGTCGGCATAGTTATTGAAAGCTTGGAAAAAGAAGAATATTTGGTAAAATTTATGCGAAAGGCTCAGAACGGTTTTGTTTTTCCTGACCAAGAAGACCTGTCCACAGTTTCAAAGTCTGACGTGGTTTCTAAATTACCCAAGCCAATTTCTACTCCAGGCACTTCAAGAACGGCATCATTTCTAAAGTTTAATGTTAATTTTTTCGGTTTAAATGTTGATTAAAGCACTAATGGTTCTATGTTAACCTTCATTTTGTTTCACTTAAAATTTTCGGTTTATGTGTGGACCGGAATGTTGACTTTTCAACGAATTTTGTTAGGCTTCGTTTTATTTTATCTAAGATTTTGTATTTCTTACAAATAAAATTCTTACACTTCCGTACCTTCGCTTAATTCAAACTTGTCCGAAACTACCCCACGCCTGTCCGGAACTACCCCAGCATGGGGCAGTTTCGGACAAATGCAACATTTTAAAATTTAATTTTTTACCTAATTATTACTAATAATTAGTAGGTAAAAAAACTTTGAGAAGATGCACAATATAGTATCACCTTTGTGGGTATTTTTTTTTATTTAAAACATATCCTTAACCGAGATATTAAATTTTGAATTTTGGTGTCCGAATCTGCCCCAGTCTACCCTACTTTGTTTTGGCGTCCATCTGTCAGCGATAAACTAGAAAATTTATTGAGTGGAAAATACATATTTATTGGTCTAGCCCGGTAAAGTGATATAAGGGATCGGTAAAGTATTTACCGATGCCTTATGACCCTCTTGGTTGAAACAGTAGAGTAGGTATAGTTAGAGCAATCGGTTTAGTGACGGGACGTGCGGGGTAAGACACGACATGAGGGTAGGAAATATCTAACACATGACATCTTACGTCTCTTACACTCCATACATTAAAGCGAGAAAGATGATTATTGTTTTTGTTGGCACGCAGCCGAGGCGGAGTTTCACTTATATTCTATGATACATCAGGTTTGCACTTAGTTTTTTTACCGATTTGTTTAAGAAGGTTATCGTGTTGCAGTTATGTAATATATGGAAGATGTAATATTATAAGTAATAATTATTTTATATCTGTTCATTTGCTGGTGTGTTCTTGAAAATAATTTAAGTAGGTTATCGTATTTAATGCTAAAATGTTTTGACCATGGGAGGCCTCTACGACTACATCTTATTGTGTTTGTGAAAATGAAAGTGATCATGATAACAGTGATAAAGAAAATCAAAATTCATCAGTGTTTTCAGTAAGAAAAGTCGACTACATTGGAACGAGCAAGCGACATAAATTTGCTTTAATGTTTACAATAATCTTTTGAAGCGACGAGCTAATGACCATAATTAGTATGATTTAGATGTACTAAGTGAAACAGCATATCTCACTAACGTCGAAATTGATCAAGAAATTGAACAAATAGAAAAAATTATAATTTTTATTTTACAATAAATTGACATACTTTATTTCACAAAATAATGACATTAAAACTAAAAGCAATTAAAACAAAAATTTATAATAATTGGTAAAAGTTCCCACCATTTATTTCTAAACATAAATTAAATCTTCTTGTAATGACCATAGGGCAGAAAATTGTCCTTATATGCTGACTCCAAGTTATGTAGAAGCTCAAATATATGTCCTGAATATCTTATATGGAACACGATTATCAAAATTATTGTAGCATTTCTATGATACTTCCTTACTGTCATGGTAAATTTATTGTCCTCACAAATGCGTATGGAAAAATAATTCTTTGCTAAAACATGATTTATCAATTTAGAAAATATCCAGCTTAAAAAAAAAGAATGCTTTTTGCTGTAATATTTATTATGAAAAAAATATTCAGATATATCTATGTCAAATTAATTTATTAGGTTTTTAGTTTTTCAAATTTTGGAACTGGGTTATTTCTTGTTTCACGAGCAGGAGCGGCTGTGGACATAGGTCGTAAATCTCGTAAACCGACTGTCAATTAGGATTAGCTTTGAATCCCCCCAGTGCAGTGTTAAAAAATTCCTACCAGATGGCATAGATTTACAACTTATGATTAATGAGCTTACACAGGTTTCAACCTCACCTTCACGTCCCAAGCAGATAATATTACCCCAATATTTGAAAAGCAAATGCCTCATTATATATTGATAAGTCGCTCTTAGAAATTGCGGTAAACCTAGTATTATTTTCTGACAGTTCATTCGATATCACTTGTTGAATAAATAATTTTAATTTGCGAATATTTTAATTAATCCTGTGCTTAAAATGTTCAAGATGATTATATCCTACAACCGTTATCCTTCTTTACGAATTTTGAATAACTAGTGTTAATTTAAGTGCCAGCAACCAAAAATATATATATTTTGATATAAATTGTTGGGGGCAAGATACCTATCTAGTATAGTAATAGAACTTAGTTCTAACGTTATTTATAGTATTCCAATGCGCAATTGTAACAAGGTATACATAGGTCAAACCAAAAAATATTTAAAGAAAAGAATATATGAATATAAAAATGACCTAACTCCAAATAATTTACAAAACATGTAATTAATGAAACAGCATTAGTTACTCATACCAAAGAGGGACATGATTTTGAAAATGTGGAAATAATTGGCCAACAAACCAATTTAAAAAAACTAATTTTTAATGAAGTGCTCACCATAAAAAAAGAAAAATTCAATTAATAAAAGAATAGATATTGAAAACTTAAATTTAGCCTACCATAATATTATAAACATAATATAGTACTCAATGTAATAATTTTTTTACATATTAAAAAAAAGTCTGGAGATGATCAAAACTGTTTTGATCATCTCCAGATGATGCCAACAGTATATAGTGTTTTGGTGTTTTGTGGAAAACTACGTCAGTGTTATCTTCACATCAAAGGTTCTAACCCACTCCAGGAAACCAAAAAAATGGAAAACTTATTCTCGATCTCTTTTTTTTGAAACAAATTCACTGGTGAAAACAAAAATTTGCTATCGTCTTTTGTTTTCAAGTTATAAACAAAAGTTCGATTTTTTTACTTTTAGACACATGTCAGTATCTTGGTTGTTTGTAAAGTTATCAAAAATAGTATATTGAAGTATAAGTGCGTATTAAGGTCTTTAAAACACGCGCGATTTTTCAAGCACTACGGCGCAGCCGGAGTGTTCGAAATAGAGCAAGTGTTTTAAAGACCAGTTATCCACGAATACTATACGCAATTTTTTTTATTGGTACACTTTGAAATCATAAATACTGGTATTATTAGTACAAAAAATGGAAATAAGAACTAAAAATGTAAAATGGTTGAATTCGTGATGTGACATCAGGATGTCTTTCATTGTCATGAAAATGAGAAAAACAAAAATTAATTTGCAATCTGTCATATATGATTAAATGTTGTCACTACACAGTTGTTACTGGTTGTATATTGCTTTAAAATGAGTTCTAACATTGATTACTTAAATATAAATGCAGAATCGCGGTTAATACAGCAAAAATCTGAAGACGCTTATAAAAAAAGAATACGACAAGTTCATCAAATAGATGGAAGAGCAAAAGGTTACAGATACAGATGAACGAGTTGTGCTTGCTTACCTTCAGAAAATGTCGGAGCAGTACAAGGCATCGACTATGTGGGCTATCCATTCGAAATTGCAAAGTATGTTGAGGATAAACAATGGGGTCGATTTAAAATCATTTGTGAAAGTGCACGCATTCATGAAGGCCATTAGCAAGAATGACGTGGCCAAGAAGGCATATGTATTCAAGGAAGATGATTTGCGGAAGTTTTTCATAGATGCACCGGACATTACATATTTATTTTTGAAGGTGGTAGCCATTTGCGGTATCTTTGGCTGTTGTAGAAGATGTGAATTGTACGATTTACGCTTACATGACATCAAGGAAGAAGAAAGCGTATTGCTTATTACTATCCGACCATCTAAGACAGTGAAGGCTCGACGTTTTACTGTTGCCGACAGTGATGCAATTAGTTATGTGCGATTGGTGAAGCAGTATTTATCATTGCGCCCCCAAAATGTAAGTACAAACCGAGTTTTCTTACGGTATGATAAGGGGAAGTGCACCAATCAAGTGGTTGGTATTAATACATTTGGATGTCCCTTGCAAATTGCACGTTATCTTAAATTGGACGATCCTGAGAAATACACGGGACATGCGTTTCGACGTACGTCCGCTACCATTATGGCGAATAGTGGCATGACAATAGATTAAATCCAACGACAAATAATTGGAAATCGGCAACTGTGGTGACTGGTTATGTTGAAGAGAGTATTAGCAATAAGAAGAATGTTTTAAACATTATTGGGAGTACCATTAATGGAAGTGCAACTGCAATGACTTTCGAGAATGTTAGCAGTATTAATTTGAGCAAAATTTCCTCTGATTTAAAAAACCGAAGTATTACTATTTCAAACAATACGAACTGTACTTTTCACATTCATTTAAATAATCAAAATTGTTAAATATTTGATTAAAGCTTTTTGAAACATTTGTTAGTAATACATTATTTGAGTTACAAGGTACTCATGTCACAACAATAATTAAAAAGTTGACATTTTGACTTCACGTTTCTCGGGTTGTTGATGTTGCCATGGTAACTTTAAAACGCGCGTTTTTAAAACGAATAAACACACTGAGGCGTACTATAAATAACCAAAATAGGGTATCAATTAAAAAAACAACTTTTACATTCTACAGGTACTTTTTCTGTATAATACAGTGGCGTCGAGAAAATTTAAAAAAAGGTGCAATTTCGAGTTATGGCATAAAGTTGTATTTTTTTAAAATCGGAATCATAGCCCAAGCAACATTTTACCAACTACCGACTACTTTTTCACTAATTCCGACGTCAGAATTATTACAAATAGTAGTTGAGTAATAACTTAAATTTTGTAGTTGTAATACGACGTCGAACCAAATATAGCGGCGACCTCGCAAACCTACTGCTTAAGTCTGGACGATTTACCAACGTTGATTTACCGTTAGAAAACGACTTAATAAGGTTTGATATGTTTTCAAGTCATTATCCAACGTTGATGAGACGTTGACAACTGACTAAAATAGGTATGGTTATATTTTGAATAACTTACCAACGTTGGTTAGACGTTGACAGCTGATTAAAATAGGTATGGTTAAATTTTGAGTAACCTACCAATGTTGGGTAGACGTTGGTGACTAATTGAATAGGTCGTTTGTTATGGAACACTTGCCAACGTTGGTTAGACGTTGGAAACTGATTAAGTAGATTTAGGTAATTTTTGGGTAACATTCTAACGTTGGTTAGACGTTGCTGACTGACGTAGTCGTCTAGCAACGTCGGCTGGACGTTGGTGATAGGCTTTTGGGCCTTGGTCTAACATAACCTCAAAATTAATGTCGATAATTCAGGTATTAGTAGATATTTAGTAAAGATTTATACACCAACTGCAACAGACGGTCGATATTTTCGCGATTGTTTGGAATGAACGTTAGTGTTAGTGCAGATTTCTGCACCAAAGCCTACTAAAAGTTGGTGCAGGTAAAATTATTTAACCGTGACGTCGCTGTTAGTAAAAATAGTTGCACTTATTCCCGCCTTCGCCATATTTTCTGGTTCCACATTTTCTGGCGGCCATGTTGATTATGTGTACAATTATTTTAAATACACAAAATTTGCCTCTTGTTTCAAATAAATTGGGCAAAAAAGTTTTTATTTACTCGTAAAATTAATTAAACAATATTTCAATTGCGCTTTCTTTGGAAAGGGAAATATTTTTTGAAAGTAAAAAAATAAAAATAGTACTTTCGTTCTTAAAATAAACATTATTCTTATTGGTTCACTATATTTTTCGACCTACTTTATATATATGTATCAATAAAATTTCTTTCGTTTCAGTTTTTACCCCACCAGATTTATTAAAATTTTATTCGAAGTATTTTGTGTATAATACGTACTCAATGATAAACACGCCTTATCCATTTTATATAAATAGATACGTACGACAAATAGAATAATATACAAAATTGCTTAGTTTCACTACCTACACCCGACTTTTGTAGGTCAGATTAAGAGCAAATTTTAAATAAGCTTGGTAATAGCCTGACAACCAACTTAAGCCGACGTAAAATTTGGTGAACATTTGGTCAGTAATCACAACGACCAAAGTCGGTTCTCTACGTCGAATCGACCCATATTTTATTGACCAGATTAGTGCAAATATGGGTTAGCCCAACGTTTTGTGTACGTCGCACACCGACTTTTAGTTGCGAACAGCAACGTCGCTTCGTCGTCAGAATGTTGCTTGGGAGTTGGCTATGGTTTAGTTAAAAAGGAATTTTTTTCTCTTTCAAACTATATATCATATGTGTGTAAATATTTAATAGCGAAAATAATATTTTAGTAGATTACTTTTTTCGTTTTTTTATATTTTTTCTAAGTAGGCCTGTGTCATCTATGAAAGTATTTATCCTTTTGTCAGTAAATTGCATATTATTAATTTTGTTTCCGTGATAATTACACCCCTATTTAATCATAAAAGTGAAGATGTCTTACGAAAATTACGAGAACTGTGATATGCTAGATTGCTTTATTCAAAGTAATAACAATTGTGATATTGCATCCGAAATATATGTCAATCGCTATCCAGAAAGAAGACAACATAATAAAGAGGTTAAAAGAAAATCTCATTATTTGTGGGCCCTTCAATAAACCAAGACCAAAAAATTACAACATTGAAGATGCTGAAGAAACTTCTATAACTGTAATTATTGGAATGTCGTCACATTGAAGCTGATTCTGGGATTTCAAGACGTCGAGCTTTGGGTATTTTGAATACACAAATTCAGGCCTTATACAATAATGAAACAATATCACCTGCAACCAACTGATCTTCAGCGAAGGTTTTGGAGTTTTGCATATGGTATCGTCAAAAAAGTCAGCAAGATCCATTCTTCTCTAGAAATGTAGTTTGGACAGATGAAGTCTACATTAGTAGTGTAGGAATTTTCAACAGACATAACTAGCACTATTGGTCTGATATAAACCCACACCGTACTGTTGACGTGCGATCTCAGGGAAGCTTTGGCTTTAGTGTTTTGTATGCGAGGCAATCGTGTTTTAACATATCACATATATCAAGAAAATCTTAATGACCAACGGTACTAAGAAATCTTAAACCAGACAATTATTGAGGAATTTATGGACAATTTACCCTTATTGAGGCAAGAAATCACTTCTTCAAACAAGATGGTGCACCACCTCATAATATCAGGACCGTTTAAGAATTATTAAATACTAATTTTGGACATAACTGGATGGTAAGTAACTGACCAGTGAGGTGGCCACCAGGATCACCTGATTTAATGCCACTGGATTTTTTATTTTGTGACCATATTAAATACAAAATTATTCAAGAAAACAAGTACCGACATAAATGAATTCAGACAAAATTTTATAGACTGTGTGAGTTAAATTTCAAATCTTCATATTTATAATGCAGTTCAGAGTGTTATGAAGAGGTGAAATTTATGTATCGAACAAAACGAACAGCAGCTCGAACATTTACTTTAATTTGAATTTTTATTTTGTAATTGTAATGTATTATAAAATTAGATATAAATACCTGATTATTTGGTCTTGGCTTATTGAAGGACCCACAATTAATGAGAGTTTCTTTTAACCCCTTAAAATAGCTTTATTAGGTCGTCTTCTTTTTGGATAGCGATTGAAATATATTTCGGATGCAATATCACAATTGTTATTACTTTGAATAAAGCATTCTAGCATATCATATTTCTCGTAATCTTCGTAAGACATCTTCATTTTTACGATTAAATGGCGTGTAATTATGACGGAAACAAAATTATTAATATGCAATTTACTGACAAACGGATAAACACTGTCATAGATGACACACGCCTACTTGGAATAAATATAAAAGAAAAACGCCAAAAAGTAATCTACTAAAAGATTATTTTCGCTATTACTTACACATCAAAAGCGACCCCACATATGATATATAGTTTGAAAGAGAAAAAAATTTCCTTTTTAACTAAACCATAGCCAACTATGATTCCCATTTTAAAAAATACAACTTTATACCATAACTCGAAATTGCAGTTTTTTCTTTAAATTTTCTCGACGCCACTGTATTATACAGGAAAACGTGCCTAATGAATGTAAAAGTTGTTTTTTCATAACTTTACAAACAACCAAGATATTGACATGTGTCTAAAAGTCGAAAAATCGAACTTTTGTTTATGACTAGAGAACAAAAGACGATAGCAAATTTTTGTTTTCGTCAGTGAATTTGTCTCAAAAAAAGATATCGAGACTGTGTCTTCCATTTTTTTGTATCTCTTACAGTTACCGAATTACAGTATACAAACATCGAAATTTACCCACCCTGTACAAATAAAAGAATCTATGTATGTTACGACATAATACCTTTACGCTAAATATCTGTAGAGTATCTGAATAATTATTATTCATATGTACAAAAATAGACAAATTGTAATATAACGGCTTAGTGAACTGGCTGAACCCGCATGAAAATTGTGAACAAGAATATTATTTCAAATATAAAACAAATTTGAAAACGTGTACTAGGTTTAATACCTTAATGTACAATTTCCATCACGAACCAATTACGGTCTTAATGTGATATCAGAACTACACCCTTTTAATTAAGTTGCGGAAATATGTTTTGCTCTTAAATTAAATGCTGATGCTGGAGCGAAAACTACTTCGAAATTCATATAAAAACGGAAATTAAAATATAATATTATGAAATTGCTTCAAGGTCCCAATGTATATTAAATTTTTATGTAAAATAATATGTACACCTATAAAACACATTTCCTCTCAAAATTCCATTAATTGAAACTTCTTTTAATTCGGCGCCATTTGTCCATGAGACTGATACTTGGAAGTAGGATGATGGATACCAATAAGGGGGGATCTTGATGTTTTTTTGTGCCTTGGAATGTACAGAGTAGTCTGAATAAAACTCCCCTTTATTTCATTCATTGTTGATACGTTTCGAACACTTTATAAGCTCATTTTACATCATTTTTTCCATAGATTGCGATTCTGCTATCAAAGTTTTCAATAACTTTGCATTAGGTTTGTTCCAGCAACAGACAGAAACGGTTTTAAACTGTCCTCGACATGTGCAAAACGAAATTGACGTTCCAGTAGACAATAATTGGAGAATTTGTCTAGTTTCTGACCGATTTCAAACCATTTGAAGATTCGCGGATTCTCCACGGATTTTAGCCTGGTCATACGCAGTTCAAATATAAAATGTCGTTTAAAACTATTTGAATTATAAACGTATTTGTGCATAACTTAACGTGCTATGGTAGCATTCTCTAGTTTGCATAAAGATAGAAATAATTCGCTCCATCTTGTAAAACTATTGTTTTACAAAATTTAAATATAAATGATTCAAAATGATTGCAAAACAGATGTATAGGTTATGGTATTTATAAGGTTCAATCAAATGTCATGCAGAGAACTAAGAAAGTGCGAAAAAGCAGAAAACAAGCAAAAATTTCATTCCAGCAGTATAAATTGCCAACTAATTCCCGACTAGTTGATGTTTAGACATGCGCATTCAAAAAATTCATCAAGTCGTTTGTGATTTTTTACTGGAACAAACCTATTATTCTAAATACTGTATGTTATATTTGTAGTTTTGCTTTTAAAATAACTTAAATATCCAAGAAAATATATAGTTTATTAATATTCAAAAAAAAAGAAAAGAACTAATTTAATATAAGTAATTTTAAATATAATTTAGATTAATTTGAACTTAAAAATATAAGTTTTCTACCAAACAAAATATCGACTGGGTTTAAATCGAAACTTTTTGGAGGCCAATGAATAAGTTGCCTTGCATATATTTGAATGGAATAGAATAGAATACTTATCAATTTTTTTGATACATATTATGTACATTTGGTACGTCAGAAAATACATTAAAGGTATATCATAAATACACACAAATAAAGGACAAGACAAATGAACAAACAATTGGAAAAAACATATAAATACATATTACTCATAATGCACATATACACATATATACACACACATATTCACATATACTATTTTTACATGATACATAAGAGAAATAAAATCTATCTATTTAAAAACTCATTCACACTATAATAGGTGGTAGCCCTTATCAGTAAATTTTTATTTCTTTTTAAATGCAGATAGCTTCGTATCTCTAATAGATTTAGGTAGAGAGTTTTTAAATGTGGCTGTTTTATGAGATGGAATTTACAATAATTCTTTATTTCTAGTATCATATGTATGACTGTCTGCTAAGGTGGGGAAGGCATGTAAATTAATTTTAGCAAAAAACTTAGACACTTGAATATGTAAATGCTGGGAACAGTAAATATATTTTTGCTTATAAAAGTGTTTCTACAACTTTCTCTGTTCTTTAAATTAAAAAGTAACCTTTTCTGGGAGACGTAGACTCGTTGTAGATGACTTGATCGCCCCCAGGCCAGTATATTTAATGATAAATGTGAATAAGCCATAGCGTAATAGATACTTAAGATACCAGTCCCGGCAATTGTGTCTTTTCACTGTAAAATTTCGAAACAAGCTTTATTAAGCAGTTTACATACATAATCAGTATGTGATTCCCATGTAAAACTACTGTCAATGAAAGTGCCTAAAAACTTGGTTGTTTTAGAAAAGGATATACCATCAGAGATTAAAGCTCTCCTGTGGTTAAAATTTACAGATACAGTTTTATCATTGTTTAAAATGGGTTTATTCCTCTGACACTAAGCTTGAACATCGTCAAGTGTCGTATAAATTTTAAGGAAGTTCCTCCTGTGTAGCAGCTGATACTGAAACAGTGGTATCATCTGCATACATTGTGGTAATACCATATTGAATGCGATCTGGTAAATCAATTAATGTAGAGCAAAAACAATAGAGGCCCTAAAATTGAACCCTGTGGGACACCCAGAGTTACGTCATGGATATCCGACTGAAAATTGTTACAATTTACCATTAGATTTCGATTTTCCTTGTAGGAGTTGATACAACTTAGAAGGCCACCTCTAATACCAACATTTTCTAATTTTTGTGAAAGGATGCTCCCACGTAATCGAAAGCTTTCAATAAATCGAAAAATAGAGACACTTGATGAAGGCAGATATGTTTATCTGCCTTCATCGAGCTCTTTATAGATATGTTTTAAAAAACAAGCAATTGCCGTTTCAGTTGATTTACTTGGTCTAAATCCATGTCGACACTCAGAAAATATTGTATATTTCTCTGCAAATGACATCATATGGTCACATGGGATGGCGCTGATTCAGGAGGATGACTACTCCCCTGTTGCTTTGAGGCAGTCATATTACTGTTATATAATGTTTACTCTTTAATTTTTTGACAACTAGCTATTATTCTTCTATTCAATTACAAAGTAAAATTAAAAAATCACTAAGGATATAGTAGACTTCCTAAATAAGTGTTATTCCATTTGTATAACGTCGCTTTCAAGTCAAAATCTGCTAGGTGGAGATTTTGTCATTTTTGTGATATGGGTGTCATCGAACAGCTCTAGCCTTTCTGCGTGCTATGGTAAAACCAGCTATGTGTGAAATCGTTCTTAATCGAACTGATTCACGACTTTAAAATCTACTATGTACGCAAGTAGATATAACTACGTTATGGTTTTTCATATCTCCTGTAAGATTTGGTAATCTCCACATAGCAGTTTTTGACTTAACAGCGACGGTAAAAGAGTGGCAGTGGCGTGCCGAGCCTTTCGGGGCAGAGGGGACACTACAATCTTGGGGGAGCAGATCGCAATGATACTATATCCAAATGAAACATGATTTTAAATGTTTTATGTTTTAATACTGAAATAATCAAAACATAACAAAACAACTGCTGTAAAATCTTACAGTGCAATAATACACAAAATAAGAAACATATAACATAATACTGAAAACAACTGAGTAAAGGCTCAAACTTATCAAAACTTAGCAGAATTATGGTAAAATTTTTCTTATTTTCATATTTTTGAACTTATTTTAAACTACGTCTAGGGTTATATTTTTGTTGTATGACTAATGGTCAATGTTACAAATCAAAGTAGCATTTAAATGCATTTTTGATTTTTGATAGTGAAAATGATTTTGTGAGAATATCGTTAATCCAGTCAGTGGGGATTAAAAAAGATCGTTGTCGTACAAAAGATGGGGTAGTAATGATTTTGAAATATGTTGTTTGCGTAGCGACCTTGATGAAAAATACAAGTTTTCGATCTTGGAGGAATGAGCGCGAAACCGCCATCTTGAATGAAAGATTAACTCAGTAACGGTTCGTTATATGAGAAAAATGTTCAAATAAAACTTATAAAGGATTAAATTTTCTTGTAAGTTTAACAGGGACTGAGATACAGTCGAGGAAAAATGCAATTTACTCCGAAAAACATCAGACTTTATTGTTAGCAAATTTTGCAAATAATCAAATCAAATATTTTGTTAAAGACGCATAGAAATGTGTGTCAACCAAAATGGGCAACATGTGGAGCACTTTTTATAATATCTTCTCTTGAATTATAAAAAAAATATATATTTTCAATTTTTATTGCTGAATTTTTCAGTTATTGTTCAATAAATCGAAAATGGTTACAAATAGCCATAGGGCAAAAATTGTTTGTTTTTCAATTCTACATCACATCGTCTAAAACTATACAGTGTTCCATTTGAAAAAAATTGAGAACATTCAGTTCAAATAGTTGTAAATTTAACAATTATTTTTGGCCACTCTGTATACTTTTAGGAAGTGAAAATGGCTGAGTGTCATCACACAGATGTCTCATAACTGGTACTAACATATTTTTTCTTAAAATCGATAACTGTGATTGTAGTGATTTTTTTTAATATACACGTGTAAATGCCATAATTTCACCAAAAAAAATCGTTACATCAAAGTGGTTGGAAGCGAATTAATAATAATACAGGAGTAGAAATAGTTCACAAAAAGTTTTCAAGAAATATTCTGATATCGAAAATAATTTCCGATTATAGACATTTTTGTCTAGTTTATTTATGTTGTTAAATCAGGTTTCTAGCTATCATAGAACTCGACATATCGAAGTCGGACGCACTATTGCCCCACCCTGTATAACGTTTCAACGATGCACAGATTTGCAGCATGTAGCTGAAGCGTTAAAGATCATTTAATTTGTTTTATGTTCTATTTATTGCAATCTATCCTGTATAAGTTTTTGTTTGTTATTTAATTTGTTGCTGATTGTGAGGAAGAGAAACTCAATTTAATTAGTCCTGAGAATGTTAATGAATATAGCAAAATGTCGACTGTATTAAAAAAAGGGTTTTCTGTTTTAATTAACCTGTTCCCACTAAGTAGCAATATTAATGTAGCAGGTTACTAAACATTCAAGAAATGAACGATTTATTTTCTATAATTATTTATCGATTTTTACAAAGCATTTTGCTTGGGGACTAGGGAGGCAATTTAGACATGGTCGGAGGAGGCTTGCGCCCCCTAGCCCCTCCTTTGGCCCCCACTGATTCCTTGGACTTTAATAAGTCCAAATTTGAAGCCACTGGACTATTTTCTTCGGACAACTTTAAAATATACAATTTATAAACTGAATATAGGTATGTTAAACATGTAAAAACATATGAAATAAGGGAAACGTATTGTTTTATAGGAGCCCGCATATAGAAAAAAGGATTAATAGAGTGAATAAATATTATGGAATAGGTGTCGTTGTCTGAATTGCTATTAAAAATTGTAGAAAGTCATGTTAACAACTATGTCAAAGATTTTAGATTAAAAACTAGCGGCATCGGTCGTAGAGTTCTGCAAACATATTTTAATACGTATGTATGCATGCATGTATCAAACACGAAAAAATCAATTACCAAGTGAGTGTGATTCAAGGCCGGCCCGTTATAATGCACTCTATCGTGTGGAGGTAGAGGACGAACGCATGACATGTGCCGAAAACTACGCATTTCAACAGGTGTTCAGCGATTAGTAGATTATCTCGGCTTATCGCTAGGCACAGTAATCCGTGGCCTTTAAGTGCGTTTACTCCGTTCTAGGTTATAGATGCTTTTGTTAGTTTTACTATGCTTTTAGTGCGTATTTATGTACTGTAGTGTAGGGTGTCCCGAAATTAGTGTGCAATATTTTACCAGCTGCTTCTACGGCCAGAAATAGGAATAAAAGTTCATATAAACATTGGTCGAAAAATGCTTCCTAAGAGAGCTACAGGCCTAAAGGTGGGTCCCTGAGAAAGGTTTTTATCGAATATCTCCAAAACCACTTAAAGTCAAATATTGAAAATTTACACCGCTATTCTTCTTATGTGTAATAAGATGAAATGGAAATAATTCGAAAATTTTATCCAGGGCTGTCCCAAACTGGGCGGTTGTGCGGTTAAAATAACCCCAACTTTTTTGTATGTAATTTTTTCTATTTTTGGCGGTAGAAGATGAAATTTTAGAGTTTTATACGTAAAAAAGGTACTCTTAATAAACATCGATAAAATGCACCGTTTTTGAATAATATCAACTTGAAAATTTTATAACATGGTATGAGATAGGTATTGGGAATCTAAACTAATTTTTTATTAATAGTAGGCCATGAATAAAAAAAGAATGCTTCATGCCGCTATGATATAATTTGATGTTTGAGCTGTCAATAAGGTTAATAAATTTGTATAAACAGTTGTATGATATAAAATCCCAAGAACGCGTATCGGAAAAAAAGAGGTTTTGTCCCTTTTTCTATCAGTTACTTCATTTGTGAGATAGGGAAATGACTGATATGCATTTTGTGTACGATTTTTGCAATGGTAGTGCTTTAGCTGCAGTAAGGGAATACCGACGACGATTTTCCAATCGTAGAGTACCTGGGCGTCGAATATTTGCAGTTCTTCACCGGAATTTGGCAGGCCATCGGGATTTTAAAAGGTCTCGAGGCGCAGGAAGGCCACAAGGAAATCATCGTATGGATATCGTTTTGAATCATTTAGAAAATGATCCACAAATAAGCATTCGAAGAGTTTCAGAAATTGTCAACATACCTCGCTCAATAGTTAATAAAAAATGTATGTACCTAGATAATTACTTATCTTAATTAATAATTTCAGATAGGAAGAATGATGGTAATGGCTGTAATGCAAGGAATTTACCCATACCATTTTAGACGCGTGCAACATTTAACGGAGGCAGATTTTTTACCACCACTCCAGTTTTGTCAATGGATATTAGCGAACAGAATATTCTTCCTAGCATATTATGGACTGATGAGGCAATGTTCACTAGGAACGGAGCTTTTAATATGCACAATATCATCATTGGTCGAATGAAAATCCACGAGTTGTTCGGCGCACACATTTCCAACATAGATTTTCGGTGAATGTATGGGCAGGAATCATTGGGGATCAAATAATTGGCCCAATAGAATTCCTCAATCGTCTTAATGCAAAAGAGTATTTAAACTTCCTCCAAAATGACCTTATCGATTTATTACCGTTGAATATTTGACACGAGGTTCGACAAAATATGCATTTTCAACATGACGGCGCGCCTGCCCATTTTAGGCGCAATATTCGAACTTGGTTACATCAAAATTTTCCAGGCAGGTGGATAGGTCGAAGAGGTCCTATAGCTTGGCCACCTCGTACACCGGATCTAAACCAATTAGATTTTTACTTTTGGGGTTATGTGAAGGGTTTGGTTTACGCCACTGAAGTAAATACACGAGAAGAACTACTTCAAAGAATAAATCAGGCCGGAAATGAATTAAGAAGAAATACATTCAAGACTACGGATTTTAGAACGTCGAGCGAGACTGTGTATCCAAGAAAATGGAAATTTGTTTGAACACCTGTTACAATAAAACTATGTAAAATTCAAATTTAATTTTGTTGATATAAAAAGATTACCGGATGATTTTTGTTCATATTGAGTATGATAGTTTCGCTCGAATTATTTATAAAGAAATATTTTTCACCTATTTTCCAAGCAACAAATTAAAAATATTAGTATGTATTTTATATGGACATGAAATAATAGACAAAACTCATCTGGTACAATGTATTTTGCTCCATATGTTATAAAATTTAAAAAACAAATAAAATTAGTTAAATTTTAAAATTCTCAAGTCGATATTATTAAAAATCGTAGCATTTTATTGATGTTCATCAAGAGTACCTTTTTTTACGTATAAAACTCTAAAATTTCATATTCTACTGCCAAAAATACAAAAAAAGTTACATACAAAAAAAGTTGGGGTTATTTTAACCCCACAACCCTCCAGTTTGGGACAGCCCTGGTTAAATTTTCGAATTATTTCCATTTCATCTTATTACACATAAGAAGTGTACCGGCTGTGTAAATTTTCAATATTTGACTTTGAGTGGTTTTGGAGATATTCGATAAAAACCTTTCTCAGGGGGCCCACATTTAGGGACCTGTAGCTCCCTTAGGAAGCATTTTTCAACTAATGTATATATGAACTTTTTTTCCTATTTCTGGCCATAGAAGCAGCTGGTAAAATATTGCACACTAATTTCGGGACACCCTGTATACAAAAAAAAAGGTTTTTTTTCGTTTTAAACACTGTAAAAGTATTTTCAGATCCAATAAAGGACTTTGCTAATGTCTCCTATTTTATCAGCACAATCAACACTTGAGCTTGTCCTGTGTATTGTTCGAACACCCTGTGTATATATTGAATTTTTTTGTAAAAAAAACCTTTTTAATTTATGTATTATTTTTTAAACAAGTGTTCGCAGTCGGCAGCGCCTGACAGCAATTATTACAACTAGTTTTCAACTACTCTGCAGGCTTATTTCTGCTTTTATAAATTATTTTTAGCTAATGAATTAATCATAATAAATTATAACCAACAGCAAAATGAAAAAAATCATCCCCATAAATAGATTTCCCACTTGTATGCTTGTTAAAGATAACAACATAACTCTTGCTCCAATATTTACATAAGGACATCAGCTAATTAATAATATCGTCATTATTGTAGGTGTGTTATAGAGTGTTTACATCCTTTGCTACACGCAATTTTTCGATATAATAATAATTACGATTATGATGGGCCTATTCGCAACACTTACAATATGATTATATTTTATGGTTTAATTACTGTTTGTGGTGATTAAAAAATAATAATCGGTGGACACTTAAGTCTTCGTTACATATGTTAGTGACAACTAATAATTAATTCAATAAATGATGTTTTTTGTTTTGCGAGGATTAATAAATGACGACAATTAATTTTTAACATTCTAGCAACATTTGTACACAAGAGACCTATGAACGAACCACACCCCAGGCAACAAAGTCTGTATACCTATACACCGTACCTATCCAAAAAATAAATAAATTATTATAAATGGTTAATTTCAGACTAGTGATATTACAATATAACCTCATTTTTTAAATCAAACGTTAAAAATATACAGACCTCAAAAATTATTAACAATTATAGACTGCAATTATCAATAATTTTGTTAATTCTTATGGTACTTTTTAAGGTATATTTCAACTTTAACTTATCCTCTAAAAATAAAATGCCACTACATCACGGTTTCATGAAAGGCAATTTACAACTGATAGGTTATTCTGCATAATAAAATATTCTGCTGATGCTTTTGATTCCAGCATGCAGATAGACGATATATTATATAGAAACTTTAGCAAACTGAAGTGGTTTGTAACCATCCTGTTTACCAAATTAGATTAGTTCGGTTTTCAGGCTAAGATGCATGTATGTATGTATATTGTTGGGATCAAATAAAGGTTTACGTAAATGCCATTTCTAAAGTCCGTCTAGGATCGACATTAGAACCTCTACTCTTTATTACTGTAATATGTATATCCTTTGGAAAAGTTCTACCTGGATGATATATGGATCTATAATATTCTATACCACCTATAAATACGCCACTATAATTAAATTTAAATAAACTAACTATACAGTGTGTCACCACGACCTTAAACTATTTGTATTTTCGAAACTACTAAGAGTACAGATACGATTTTTCTTTTCTGTAGGCTTTAAATAGTGTTTTTTTCCAACCAAAATATTTACATTTTTTCTGCCACTTCCGGTTATACCGGAAATGACAACCAACTTCGTTATTTTAAACATAACACTGTATATTTTTGCATTTTTAAATTCTACGATAAATTCTAATGTTATTTTATATATCATTTTTTTCCTTACGGGTTGCGGTTTTGACTACCCGCTGTACTGAAGCTTAAGCTTATTGTACCCCATAGTCTCATTACTCCATAAGACCCGTTCTATTCCAGAAGGCGAGTATACAGTTTATGGGAGCTCTGGCTATCTCTTCCGGGGTTAAAAGTGGTCCCTCGAAGTGTGTTAGTCTCATTGCCGTTAGGGCTGGGTATTCGCATAAGATGTGGTGGGGAGTTTCTTCCTCTTCACCACACATCCTTCATCTGGATTGTCTTTCACCCTTATATTTGTTAGGTGTTTGTTTAGTGTGCAGTGTCCTGTTAATATTCCCACTGCACACCTCAGCTGTTTTCTTCTCAGCTTTAGCATTTCGTTGGTCCTTGCTCTAGATATTTCTCCGATGAACAAGCGTGACTGCCTCATTCTCGGTATCTCTATCCAGTGCGAGTAGTGTTTCTGTCTTAATAGTTCCTTTGCCGATCCTTTTGCGGTGCTGTAAGATACCCCGCAGGTCGGTTCGGGACCTGTTAGAATTGATTTAGCGCCTTTTCTGGCTAGCATGTCTGCTTTTTCGTTTTCCGTATTTCCCTGGTGTCCTCGTGTCCACTTCAGTTGTACACTGTTGTGTTCTGTAAGTTTCTCCAGGGACTCCAGGCAGTCTTTTACTGTTTTAGATCGTATTTCTACTGCTTCCAGAGCTCTGAGGGCTGCTTGGCTGTCAGTGATGATGCGGATTCTCTTATTTTTGTATGCTCTCCGTATCATTTCTTGTGCACAGACGTCTATTGCTGTGATTTCGGCTTGGAACACTGTTGCGATACTTCCGAGGTTCAGGCTGATGTCTGTCCCTGGTTGTTCTCCCGCAACTCCTGCTCCGGTACTGCTTGACGTTTTTGATCCGTCAGTATACCAGATGGTGTCATGTTGTTGTCTCTGCATCCTGCCTCCTTCTCCATCCCTTTCAGGTATTTTTACCCTGAAAGTTTTTGTGAAGTTGTAGGTTGTGCTGATTCTGTTTGACTGCATATCGAGTAGCCGATTTTTTTCTACATATTGGAATACTTCAGTATGGTATCCTCTCCTTGAGATGGTCCCATACCCAGTTGTTTTCAGCCTGTATGCTGCCATTAGTGCCTCATTCTCCACCACTAGGTGTAGTGGAGGTAGGCCTAGTAGTATTTCCAAGGCTGCGGTCGGCGTTGTTGACATTGCTCCCGTGATCCCTAGACATGCAAGTCTTTGCAACTTGCCTAGTTTTCTCATCGCCTCTCCTTTTCCGGCCTTGTGCCACCAGATCAGGGAGGCGTAGGTTATTATTGGTACGACGACCCTTTGGTAGAACCAATGCACCATTTTTGGTTGAAGTCCCCAGCTCTTGCTCATCATGTTTCTGCAGGTCCATAAGGCCCGCGTGGCTTTGATTGTCACTTTGTCTATGTAAGCTTTGAAGTTAAGCTTGGTATCTAAGGTTAGTCCCAAATATTTGACTTCATTGCTCACCTGTATGTTATATACCATACTCCCCATCAAAAACTTACAGTTTAGGCGGTATTCGATTTGTTAAGTTTTTTTTTTGACAGATGCAGACCTTTCAAAAACAGATAACAAATATTAGGCAGATGTTAGTTAAGTCAAATTGTAAATAGACACCTTTTGGGAGAGATGGTGGAGATTAACGTGAATATGAAATGAAACAAAACTAATCATACGGGGTGATCAAAAAATGTCACTTAACTTACGTTTCAACAATATGTCAAAACTCATTTTTTTAAATAGCAACCCCCAAATTTGATTTCAGTTCATGATTCCTCATTAAAAAAATAATGTAAAACTGTGTCAGCTTCTATATATCAAAAGTGTACCGTTTTTGAGATATTTACTGTTATAACAAAAGTTACATGTGAAATCTTTTAAAAAAGTCAGTTTTATATAAATCAATATTTCAAATGTTTTGAAAAGCGTTTCTATGTTAATTTGTCATAATCCGTTATATTCAAAGTAGCACTATTAAAGAATGTGTTTAAAATAAGACAAAAATTGAGTGTAAGTAAAAAATGTTTGTACCTACGTATGATTTAACTTAATCAACAATAGTCAATTAGGCCAGAAATATTATGACACAAGGGAAATAGTTGAAATTTAAATAATTGTCGAATTTGAGTAGAAAATGCTTGTACGTATGATTTAAAATACTCAACAATAATCTAGTAGGCAAGGAATAATATCTGAAGTAAAGGAAACAATTGATATTTATATGTATAGTTGTCAAGTTTAGTTAAATTTGTCTTATTATAAAAAGTTAGTGATTGATAAAATGGCATGTTTTAAGATATACAAATTAAGATTCTTAAAATATTATTCTTATTTATGGTGATTGTAATAAAGTTGTCACCAGAACCTGTGATACTTTCACAGACAGATATCCTGAAAAGCCGAAACCGACCTATGATACTATTTCAAGATTGCTGAGGAATTGTAAAAATTTTGGATCTTTTACTAACAAAAATAAGAAAATTAAACTAATTGTCGATAATGAAGAAAACGAAATTACAGTTTTAGGATACTTTAGATCTTATCCATGCACTTCTCTGTGAGATGGAGAATTAGAATTGGGCTTATCATTTAAGTCAATACACAGGATTTTTCAAAAACCTAAATTTCACCCGTATTCTTATCAAATGGTACAAAGATTAAATTAAAAATTGGTTGATTTTAGGAAAGAAATATCTTGAAATTTTAGAAAATATGATTGCACCATACAGGTGTCATCTGCCTCTAGCATAACATCAGAAAATATGGTATCAACACGATGGTGCTCCTCCACACAAGGATTATTGATACTTTTTTTAACCAATAATTTTGGTGATCAATGGTTTGCAAATAGCGGTCGTCAATTGTGGACCCCACGTTCTCCGGATATGACTCCATTGGACTTTTTTGTATGGGGTCATATAAAAAATATTGTTTATGCTAGTCCTTTAACGATAAAAGAAAATTGCCAAGAGTTCGAAATGCGTTCGAATCACTTACTCCCCAGCAAATTAGCACCGCTACAAAGCGTGAAGTAAACAAACGAGTTATTAAATGTTTAGAAGTGAATGGCAACTGTTTTGAACATGTTCTTTAATTTAAAAATTGTTGACAAAATATTATTAGAAAATACATTTTTGAAAATTTTGACAGTAAATATTTCGCAAACGGTACACTTTTGATATATGAAAGCTACACAGTCTTACATTATTTTTTCATGAAGAATCATAAATTGAAATAAAATTTGGAGGTTGCCATTTAAAAAAATATGAGTTTTGACATATTATTGAAACATAAGTTAAGTGATATTTTTTGATCGCCCCGTATGATTATTTTTATTCCAGTTCATATTCACTTTAATCTCTACCATCTCTCCCAAACGATGTCTCTTTACAATTTGATTTAATTAACATCTGTCTGATATTTATTATCTGTTTTTGAAATGTCTGAATCTGTCAAAAAAAAAACTTAAATAATTGAATACCGCCTAAACCGTAAGATTTTGATATGAAGTATGGTATATAAAATAATATTAGAATTTACCGTAGAATTTTAAAAAGCAAAAATATACAGGGTGTTCTATTTAAAACAACGAAGTTGCTTGTCATTTCCGGTATAACCGGAAGTGGCTGAAAAATATAAATATTTTAGTTAGAAAGAACACCAAGAAACGGAAAGGAAAAATAGTAGCTGTACTCTTAGTAGTTACGGAAATAAAGATAGTTTAAGGTCATGGTGACACACCCTGTATATTATGTGATAACTATCATAGGCCAAATTTCTTCAGTCATTGCACACCCAAGGAAAAACTTTGCCCTACGCACCTCTCTATATTCAAAATCTAGAACTAGAAGACAATAAACATAATTCGACAGGAGGGGAACTGCCCTGACTTGCCCCCCTCCGGGCGTCCTTGTTCATTTTCAATTACAATTAGCAGACAGCCCCTTGAGTCCTGTAGCTTGAACATTACATAAGGGCACAGGCGGAATTATGATCAACATGAGACATTTTGAAACATGCTACTGGTTGATTTATACTGATGATATTGTGTCCATATAAATATCAATATATTTGTCGATACAGAGCAAAATTATCAGTCGCGAAATACGATTGTCTTCTAACATCTTAATATTCTTTTCGAATTATTGTGGTTAACACAAAATGAGAATGAGAAATAAGTGCATTGCTATACAGGATGATTTCGAAATAAACCTAAGAAAAAACCTATAATCTGAAAGGGTATATAAAGATTTTTTAATAGTTTTGGTAACTTTGAGGCAAATAAAGAAGATAATAAAAGTATCCTAGTATTCTTAAAACCCTCAATTACCGACGACCCTAATAACACCAAATAATAGCATTATTTGTCCAATAAGTAAGCGATCCTAATTCATGTAATCTATACCTACAGAGCAACAAAAAATTGTCGCATGTTTCTGATGTTGATATGTAATAAATTTTTGCGTATGTATACCGACTTTCACTAATCTCATTTTAAGGCAATGTTATGATTAAGACGCAACTAACAATTAATAGTATCTCCAATAGTACCTAATCAGTAATCACCGTAGTAGAAGAGATTCTCACTTGGAAATGAAAGACGTTCTATTCGTTAATTACTAATCAGTAATCAATCACACAAAGCAACTAAACTTTAATGAAGCCACCATTCAAAACAGAAATTAAAACAAAAATTCCACTTTAGAAGATTATCTAATACCTATGTCTGTCAATTGGAAAGCATTAGGACCAATATAATTAGGAAAAAACCATTTGGCAGTTGTAGGGCGCTGATCGGTATGTCCCTCCCCCCCGGGTTTTTTTATTTGCAGTTGTGGGCGCTATGTCGGTGATGAGGCAATCTTTTTTAAGTAAAGAATGTTCAAAATGCTCTCCCTGATTTTCTACACTAGCCATTTTAGCAACAGATTGCCTGACTTTTTTCGAAAACGGCAACATTTTGGCAAATGCCAACACTGTTACCTAGCAGTTTATCATACACCAGCACCATATCCGTTTTTTCACGTGAAGTAAAAGCAATTTTATTACTTTTCATTAGGAGATAAAGGAAAATCCTCTGAAAAATCATGTACCTACCTAACGTAAACTGTGAATTAGCATTTGCATTATTCTCGCAGCCAGGATATTATGTAACACTTTCTCGCAGGTACTACGATGCGTACGGGGTGATTTCTCACCCCATTTTTTTTGTTTGTCTTTGGAAATAAATAAAAAAATGTTTAACGTAACTTGTAGTATTTTTGTCTAAGGGTATCGAAAATTTCAACAAAAAAAACAATTGAAAGTCAAATAAAAGTGGGAAAAAATAAAAGCAATATATTTTTAAATGGAATATATTTTTACAATTTTGAAAAGATTTGAATTCTCTTTCCAAGAATATAATATAACATATACATATATTTACCTTCATATTTAGTAAAATACTGATGAGAATATTTGAATTAATTTAACACCGAGTTGGCTTTGAATGTTTCTTGAACTGTCACTTGTCACTTAATAGTTTGTGTTGTAACTTTTTACGTTGATTAACAGTTAAAAATGCCTTACTCAGCAGAAGAAAAAATATGTATTAGAATGTTATTTAATAAGTGATAAAAACTCTTGTACTGGTCATAGAATGTATACCGCTCAATATCCTGACAGGCAAGTACCGCTATGCACTTATTTTGAAAAATTAAATTGACGATTTAGGGAAAGGGCTGCACAATCAAAAAATAGAAATAAAAATAAAACTGTGTTAACAGAAGAAAATTAGTTAAATATTACACTACATTTGAGGAAAATCCGTCCCCTCGAGATTTAAATATATCTTATGTCCATTCAAAAAACTTTAAGAAGGCATAAATATACGCCATACAAAATACAGCCAGTACAAATGTTATATGTAGATGATAAAAACAAACGTGTAGAATACTGCAATAATATATTAAATAGATTTTCTTTGAACAATCATATTTTTAAATATATATCATGGAGTGATGAGGCAAATTTTAACATAGCAGGTATATTTAATAGAAAAAAATCATATTGCTGGTCAGTAGAAAATCCACATAAAATATATGATATCAGATTCCAAGGGAGAAATTCAATAAGAGTGTGGTGTGGCATAATAAACAATAAAGTTGTAGGCCCCATTTTCTTTAATGAAGCTTTGACTGGAGTCGGATATTTCAATTTATTTCAAAATGAAATAGAGGAACATATTGACAGAATAGTGCTTATAGGTCTCCTAAATGATATTATTTGGCACCAAGATAGCGCACCTATTATATCTGTTCGGAATGTTTTAAATAACAAATACTCAGAGTGGATAGGAAAGCATGGAACTATATTGTGGCCTCCAAGAAGCCCAGACTTAAATCCATTAGATACTTTTTTATGAGGACACTTGAAAACTGAAGTCTATAAAAATAGAAGAAACAGTGTAGAAGAATTGAAAGTTAAAATTTCGGCAGAAATAGAAAATATAAATAATTCAAACATGTTACAAAATGTAATGAATAATATACATATACCGGGTGTAACAGTATCATGGTACACTCCCTTTTCTCCTTTAGTTTTGAAGTTAATTGATTGTAATTTGGAATGTCCTATGTACATAATAGGCGGCATTTTTTGACATACAAGAGATTTTTTTTCGCTCCTGGTTTCACAGGAAGTGACACTAACTTTCGATTTTTAAATGGAACACCCTGTATATTATTGCATTGCATTTTTGAATTCTGCATAATTTTCTGAATCCAACGATACCAAATAAGTGACATTTCAAACGTCAATATCTTTTACAATATAATTTTTAGTTTTCCATTTAAGTGTGCCATGACGGTTCCGATTTATTCTAAATGACCCGTGTAATGCTAGAAAAATCGAAATCCCATCAAAAATACTAAATTACGTGATTTATGAGCAAATAAAGTTCTACAAAATGGTTTTTGGGGGGAAACTTAATTTTTTTCAAATGGAACCATGTTGGTACCATGGTACCATTTATTAGTACTATTAATAAGGAATTTATTCATATGTCGTATTAAACTGTGCGAAAAATACAAACAAAATTACAGCTAAAAGAAAATAATAAAATATAATTTTGTTGTAATTACCTTGTTATACATGGTGGCTTTGAAATACAAAAAATGAATACGAAAAAATACAACAGTTGTTCAAAATGCTGTCCATTAACGTCAATGCACTTCTGAACTCGCATAGCTGTTTCTCGAAGAACGTTCGCCAATTGCTGGGCCATTATGCTATTAATTGCACGTCTTACTCGTAGCTCCAGGTCGTCACGGGTTGTAACGGTGGTTGCGTAGACAATATTTTTTAAATGACCCCAAACAAAGAAATTAAAGGGTGTTAAATCAGGTGACCTTGGAGGCCACCTCACAGAACCATTCGTCGAAATTACGTTTTCTTCGAATATCCGTTGAAGATAATCAATTACTATCCTTGAATTATGGGAAGGAGCGCCATGTTGTTGAAAATACATTCCCTGTCGTAAATGGAAAGGTAATTCAGCTAAACTGACCTCAATTTCATTTTGCAGAAATCCCATGTATCTGGCACCAGTCATGGGTCCTTCAAATATTATTGGACCAATGATTCTACTACCGATTATTCCAAGCCAAACATTGAAAACGAACCGCACTTGAAAGTTACCCTCCCATAATAAATTTTGATTTTCTTGTGACCAATATTTTGTATTTTGTCGGTTAAATGATCCCAAATTTGCTCGTCCGAAAATAAAATCATTCACAAAAAATCATTGTTTGGCTGCACGTTATTCTGCAATATCCAATTGCAATCCAATCTTACGTTCATAATCATTTTCGTACAAGTGCTGATGCAATTGGTATTTAAAAGATTTATTGTGGTATTTGTGCAAAATTCAGCTTAATGTTTGGTGACTGACTTACAGTTCAAACCCAATTGGCCTTAAAGAAACAGTCTTATCAACTTCTACTCGAGCCAAAACATTAATTTCCGTTCCTTCGTTAAGAATGAAATTTTCTTCGGGATCATTATTGGGTTCACTTCGGAATTGATTTCACGAGGATTAAAATAATTTCTCGCTGGACATTGTCTATCAGGATATCGTTCAGCATAAAGGTGTCTAGCCGCAATTGCATTTTTTCTACATTCACCATAAATAATTAACATGTCCACATTTTCATCTCTTGTATAAATTTGCGGCATTTTGAACACAATTAATAAGAATTTTAAACAATTTTTAAAGAACAATAAAAACACCGGTAAACCAACAAATGTTTGACAAGCTAAACATTTCATTGTTTTCAAAGCCACCTTAGTTAGTTACTTCTTAATATTTAATTAGAACAAAATTGTATTTTCTTATTTTCTTTTAGCTACAGGGTGTTCCATTTAAAAATCGAAAGTTCCGGAAGTGAAAAAAAAATCACTTGTATGTCAAAAAGTGCCGCTTATTATGTACATGGGATATCCCAAATTTCAATCAATTATCTTCAAAACTAAAGGAGAAAAGGGAGGTGTACCATGATCCTGTTACACCCGGTATATATTGTGTTATATTTTTTGAAAGAGAATTTAATTTTTTTTTTCAAAATTGTAAAAATATATAAACATTGCTTTGTTTTTTCCCACTTTTATATGACTTTCAATTGTTTTTTTTGTTGAAATTTTTGAAATCCTTGCAAAAAATACTGTAAATTTTTAATTTATTTGCAAAGACAAACCAAAAAATTGCGGTGAGAACGTCATAGGAATCATCCTGTACATATGTATGTAATTTTTTCGCCTATTTCTACTCAATACGCCACAGCCTATACTGACAAGATGGGACATTTGGCTAAACGCAGCATCATATTACTAGTTGACGTATGAAATGCGTCGTACTAAAATTAGAGGCTAAAAGAGCAATTGTTACTGCAAATGCTCAAGAAGCTATTGTCGATCCCAGTGTCCAAAAAGTTCTGGTTTTCTCATAGTTTATCGAATAGTACTATCCCGCGCGGCAAGGGACAGCATTGCCGATAAGTCCCCAAATTTTTGCGAAACCATATAATATCTCTAACAATGAGTAGCTGTGGATACAAACGATCACAAAAATTTGTCATTTATTTCATTTACGCTTTATGGAGAATGGAATGCACATTATTTCATGCATTCCTTCTTTCGCCGGTCAAACTGAGAGATACTATTACACGACAAAGAATTGGATTGTTTAAGGGCTCAAGTAAATATGGCGTCTTTACGAATCTTCCCCTATTTTAAATGTGTCCATAACATCTGTCGAGATAAAATATTCGTTTTCAACATTTTGCAGACAGGCGGTGAATTTTAACAGCAGAACATACAAAACAACTTTTAATAATATACTTCGCGTATACGGAATAATACAGCAGCAATAACTGTGAATAAGTGTGCAGTGCAACGAAAAAAGTATATTGATGTAAATTTCCACTTTACTACCTCTGCCAGTCACTTTTAGAACATCTACACTACAAAGCAAGCCATTGAAACATATCAGTTTGCAATAATAGCACCTATATAGTTAAATTAATAACAAATATTCCCTGTTCTTGATGTCATGCCTCGCCGATATTACTCTAATAATTACTCAGATAATATTTTTTGCTGTATAAAAAGGTTTTGTCATTGATTTTAATCAGTAAAATTATGATATTGTAATTAAGAATTCCACTTCTAATACCTCAATCATTTTAACTGATTCGCTCTCTATTCTCAATGGAATTAAAAACGCCCACTTTTTTGGCTACAAAACCAACCCCTATCTCAACAAAATAAAAAATTTAATATTTCAAATTAAATCCGCTGGGAAGGATGTTAACTTCATTTGGATGAAAGCACATATTGGTTTGCAGTATAATGACCAGATTGTTCCAACTCAGGACACCCCCTGGATGAAGCATTATGTTTAAATGACAGACAGATAAAGCTGAAATCTAATTTGAGAAGTAAATGGTCTATTTATAGAAACCCTACCAGGTACACCTTAATTCATCCTGATATCCCGAACAACTTTTGGCATAATGATTCCCCTTACCCAAGAAAATATATTACAACATTGGTACGTTTAAAATTTGGTCATGTCTGCTACCCTGCCCACTTATTTAAAATTGGAGTCTTTACCTCAGATAATTGTCAACACTGTAACGTCTTAGGAGACCTTGATCACGTATTCTTTGGCTGTACCGAATACAAAGATGCCTCAACTAAGTTTATTAAAATTGTTATAAGTTGTAATGTTTATGCTCCCTTCAATTTATTACATCTGTTGTCAGTTGAATCAAAGAAGAAATATAATTGTGTTGTGAATTTTTTAAAAGAAATGCAAATTAAACTGTAGGTTAAATATTGTAAGCACTGTGTCTTCCCTTATGTTAGTTCTCCCTGTCAACCGAGGTCTCCCTTGTATTGTCAAAGTTATAACAATGTTCTGATCGACCCCTGGACGAGAAATGTGTGTCCCTGTGAAAACCTATCATTTTCCTTCGCATTAGTTACCATTTTTCGAATTTAGATTTAATTATTTCTTTTAGCGGCTGGCTTCATGGTCTACGACCCAAAGCAAAAAAAGAAAAATGATATTGTAGCATTTATAACATACAAATTTATTTCATGAACCATTGACAGCTAGACAGCTTCGGCTTTGGATTCAGGTGTTGTCTAATTTCTGTGGTGTTTGTTATATTATTATAGGATGGTATGGCTTTAACCCTTCAAACATTAAGATTCTTTTTTCTCGAAATCTAGCGTATCGATTTTTTTTTATATTTTAGGCAAGTCCTTAATATATTGAGCAGTATTAGGATTTTTTCTTCAGTTTATTTCTGACTATTTTCTGCGCTGTTGTATTTTAAATACACTATTTATCAAAAAAAAAAAAAAGATAAAAACGAGTTCTGCCGATAAATGTAACTTAATTGTGAATAATTTGATACTGTCTTGATACAATTTGTAACAGCAAATCCAGGCGAATCTTCTTTATCAAGTGTTTATAATTTATTTATTCAGAAAGCAATACAATACATAAAATGAAATGGAAATGTAATAACGCTAATTTTTTTTGCTAATTATTATTTCCTAACTTTTATTACAAAAACTTATCACTGATAACTATAACACATGTTTTTAAACAATTGCTTTCTCGGCTATTGGCTATTTTCCAGACGCTGAAATTTGGATTATAAAAGAGATAATATGCACATTATGTTCAGTACGACTGACTCAATAATGTTATCAAGCCAACAATGACTTCAAAACATTAAGACATCCATAGACACGTGCTTCTGCATGTCTGCGTCGTCAGTATGGTCCTTTCAAAGCCCCAAAAGTAATGTACGTACGTAAATATTAAATTATTGGTTGACAACCACAAAATTAAAAAAATAACAAAATTGGTACATACATATAATAAATCAAAAACATTTAAAAATTATAAATCTTCCTTTCCTTTAACATTATCCTTCCAGTAATGAGTCGACTTTCGTCAGTAGGAATACTCAATCTATAAAGTTTTCGCTCAGGTCTCTTGAAAACTCCTTGTGAAGTTCGAACATCTGCTACTCGAACATATATTATCTCTTTTGCAATTTTTATTACACCTAAAGGCTACATCTCTAGGAACGTTATTTTCGTTAATGACCAATATATCACCTTCTTGCCAATTTAAATCTTCCCTGTTCCATTTGATATGATTTATTAATTTGGTAAAACATTATCGTAACCAGCGCTTCCAAAACATATCAGCTAAATATGGGTAAATTTGCCATTGCATTTTAAGAAGGTCTCTTTCTGTAAGTGGCCCTGGCAGTATGATTTCTGTGTTTATTCCTGTTAGAATTACATTTGCACAAATACTTATATAATTAAATGCAGCTTCAATGTACAATTGTAATGTACGTAGTAGAGTGGCATGCGCCGAGAATTGAGGTTCGCTGCCAATAATATTATATTGAATGAATAGTAATACCTGTAATACATTATTTTCATTAATATTTTTATTTTATTTTATTTTTTTATTTTATTTATTTAAATACAAAATCCAACAGAAGCCCAATTACAGGATTAGATACATTGAAATTACGTATAGATAAATATACAATAAACAATTTTGAGTGTTACGAAAAATTTCTTATTGAAATATATAATATATACCTACAAAACATATAGAATTGTATATACACATATAAATATACACTTGCACATACACATATAAATATACACTTGTACATATACATATACATACATATACACATAAATAAAGAATACAGTAGATTACAAAAGATCAAGGTGCAAATCAGAGTTTCTGATTACACTTTCATTGCAGAAAAATATATCAACACAATCTTCGATTTTAGCATACTTGACATACATTTGGTGTATTGGAGACGCCAAGAGAATATTAGTTCTTGGTATCTAATAACACCACATGAAATTGTTTTCTTGGTATCTGTGAAATAAATAAGTTGTTATGGCGAGCAGAAATTCTAGGAACTTTATAATTTACTTGATTTAATAGGTTAATACAATCCAGACGGTTATTAACAATTTTATATAGAAAAATTATGGATTGAAATATTCTTCGTTTGATGAGACTTGGTAAGTTAAATTTTTTCTAACAATATATTTTGTGGAAATCCAATAGGTGGATATGTACCATTAAGAATGTACACTGCAGATTTTAAAAACTTACGCTGAATATTCTCTAATTGTAATATATTGACATTAATAATTGGATTCCACACAATTGAAGCATATTCAAGGCAAGATCTAAAAAATGTTACACGGATTAAACGATGAGTGTTGACATTTTTAAAATCTCTGCAGTTCCTGATTACAAAGCCAAAACTCTTAAAAGCAGAAGCAGTTACCATTTCGACGTGCTTATTGAGTGATAATTTATGATCAAAATACACGCCAAGGTCCTTAATAATATAAGATCTTTGTAAAACAACATTATCAATATTATAATTATACACGTACAGATTATTCTTCCGGCCAAATGACATGACATTACACTTGCTAGCATTGAGGGGGTAGATAGTTGTTGACGCATCAGGAATTGACACTATCTAAGGTTTTTTACAGAATTTCACAGTCATGAACATTATCAATAAACCGGTACATTTTTAGGTCGTCTGCATAAAAGAGAAAGTGGACGTTGGTATCCAAGCTTTCAAAAACATCATTAATAGACATTACAAAGAAGAGCGGTCCGAGTATCGAACCCTGTGGCACGCCAGATCTTTGCAAGAAACTATTCACTTTATGACCACGGTGCTGAACAAATTGATGATGATTCTTTAGATATGACTGAATTAAAAGAAGTAACGATTTTGGGAGACCAAATTTGTCAAGTTTAGAAATCAAAGCACCGTGGTCAATTCTGTCGAAAGCCTTAGAAAAGTCTGTGTAGATAGTATCTACCTGACCTCCTCGATCAAGACGTTCGCAAAGAAATTGCGTTTTGCATACAAGGTTCGTTACTGTAGATCGGCCTTTCATAAAGCCATATCTCAATATGGATTAATATCAAATTACAGTATCATCAAATTCTTCCTTCCACACTTGTAGGATTGCACTTGATAATTCAAGCACTTGGACTACTTTTTATTAAATTGTCACAAAAACTTTCTTTAACAAATTTTAATCACAAATTAAAATGATCATAACATTAATAGAAAATTAAAACAGTATACGAGATGATATTTACAGTTCATAGCCAACTTTAGTACAAAAATATCATGTACAGATTATTAAAAATATAAATAACCCACCAAGAACTTTTATTGAGCGAAATATTGCAACGCTTGAGGAATGAAAATCCATATCCCAGAATTACATTAGTAATTTATTCAAAGCGTGCCTTATCGGCTGAAAGCCTGTACTAGGGCTGTGTATACCGGGTGACTAAAAACGCACTTTTTGCGTTTTTATTTTAATATAAGAATATGAATATTAAGATAATTAAATCAGCAATTTGTCACCACTTCCGATTTCACAGGCTGAAACCCCAACTTACAGCTTTTGTAGATTTTTCGAACATTACGACTTTACGTAAAATTTCCTTTTTAATGGATTATCACATGATGAAGTATTCGCTTTCAAAATCAAGATAAAAACGGTTTTATTTGGAAGGTAATTTTATACCTAAAAATAAAAAAAAGATCAAGAGGGTTATGAAATCAAAAATGATAACTCTTATTGAGTTGAATTGAAAGACAAAGTTTACGTATCTGTAAAAATAAACCCCATAAATGTTTTAGACAATAATAGAAAACCAAAGCGAAGGCTGTACCTATCTCAATTCTCAAAGTACAACCCAAATTTACAATGGCGAATTTAGGATTTGTCTAAAGGGGGGCGCAACAATGACGTATTTAGGGGGGTAGTAATAGTAGTAGTAGTAGTAGTAGTAGTAGTAGTAGTAGTAGTAGTAGTAGTAGTAGCAGTAAAACATCGATTTTTTTTATTCTAAAGTGTAGCTCAGTTGTACACCCCCAGAACAAAATCTTGGCTAGCATTGGGTCTCAAAATTTGGATTTTATTAGGTATTAAAACTAAATTTCATTTGTGGTGAGTTAAAATAACCATGTATTGATATTTCCTAATAAGTTTGTCCACAAACTTTTGATTTCAGCTAAAAATGAGAGATGCTTCAACAATAAAAACTGCTGCAGCAAAAAAAAATTTAATAAATTTTTCAGAAATCTATTTCTAATAGAACTAGAAAACGTTCATATGACAGACGCCAGCGGCGTGAAGACACATGCCCGCTGGCTGGTTTGCTGCCTATAGCACATATTAAATGTACATTTGCATGAATCTATGCCCATAATAAATAAATAAATTTACTGTGCTAGTTATAAAAACTCAGTAATCATGGTCCTATGTACACAGAACAGATTTTCCTGCGCGGATAAGTTTATTAAAGAAATATATCGGCAAGAAAATGGTGTTTTGTTCCTGGATGCATAAATACAACTAATAAAAGTCCATCTAAAATATCTATAACTGTACCAAAGCATGTAATAAAATAGTTATGTATGTTGTATACGATGTGTTTCAAAAATAGTATGCCAAACTTCTACAGGAATTCTGATAGACATGAAACGAACGAATTCCAAGATAAAGTTTTTTTTGTTTTTTTCAGAAACTATTGGAGATAAATACGATAATAATAATGACATTTGGAAATAGTCGCAATTCAGTGGATTTGGCTTGCATCACAAGTTTTTAATTTTTTCTCCAATGGTTTATGAAAAACAAAAAATATATTTTTGGAAATACTTTATACACCCTATATCCTGGTTCATTTTTGGGTACATGCCCATAAGAACTTTTTTGCTTATTTTGATCCATAGTATGTCCTATAGAAATTAGGCATACTATTTCTGAATAACCTTGTATACAACACACAGAACTGTTATTAAGGCCCCCTAATAATTTTTTTTTTTTCCATAAATATTATTTATTGTTGATTATTTGTTAAATGTTGCAAAATGCAATTTATATTGTTTATAAAACCATCAAATATACACCATATAATGTGTACATTTGTCAAATCATGCGATTCGCCTTTCTGAAAATCTTCCATTTCTTTATCACGTAATAAACAAACATTAACCCTTTTAAACCATATAATAACATAACCATAACAACAGGCTTCGTTCTGCCAGCGTGTACGTACAATGGATCTTTCGCCAGCAGCGCTATTCTTGACCGTTCGCATTTTTGAACAATTCGCGGGATATTCAAGTACTCACATTAAACAGCGAGCGGGTTCCGGCAATCGGAAATGTGCGAATGATGGTTCCTAACCTAAATTTTTTTAGACGTGTTTTTAAAATCTTTACATTTGTTACATTCGTGCTATTATATAAATCAAAAATATCTATCGTGTTGTAACTTGTTGATAATGGACGATCTACAGTATATTGCGAACATTGCAGAAAATGACATAGAACAAAGGCACAACAGGTTTAATTATGTAGATCCATTTGAAGTTTTAAGTGAACAAGAGTTCATAAAGATATTTAGAATGTCTAAGGAATTATGCAGATTTCTCGTTGAAACTCTAGAACCGTTTATGAAACCACCAAGAAGAGCAACCGATTTGAGCAGAACTACAAGAGTAAGGTTTTACTATGAAGTTTTAACAAACAAGTGATTTTATAAATTTCATAGGTTTTGGTTACATTACGTTTCTTTGAATCTGGAAGTTATCAGATGGATATTGGAAGAAATATATTTGTAGCTGTTTCACAAGCAACAGTTGGTCGATGCATAGAAGTAACTTTTGCACTAAATGAACCGGTAATTTTAATCAGTGGGTGTCTTTTCCCAGAAATTTTGAAGAACTAAATAGAGTAAGGCTTAAGTTTGTAATATATAACAGTTTATTGAATGTTGTCAAACAAAGCATGCAATCGGATGTGAAATGCGATGTTGTGAAGACTGCATTTATAGTGATACTTACATATTTTATGTACTGTTATATGATAACATAATATTAACCTGCGCAAGCTTTATATACAATATAACGTATATTGAATTTTGTATGTACCGAGTGAATATTCTAATTTGATGCCCCCTTATCTTCGTAAATTTTGATATTTTAAAAATTCAAAATACCACTTTAGTAATTTTTTCTCAGATTTCAGATCTGCTATCAGAATTTTCATAGACCTTTTACTATACGGGATGTTCTAAAGTTACATTTTTTTAAATGGAACATCCATATATTTTTACACATTTGGATTCGCCTCGTTTTCTGATTTCAAAAATGTATAATTGTTATCTTTATTTCAATAATACCGTGAAAACCATAAATTCATATTTTCATTCATACCCACATACCACCTATTTTTCAAATACTAATTAACAATATTAACTGGCAGCACAGGACTTAATTACCATCAACATAAAAAATAAATCTCTTCATGTTCGCCTTTTTTACGCTGGCTCTTTTATTCTGAACTTATTTTGCCGTCTTTAGGTGATTCTGCTGTTGCTCTGTAATGTCTAATTTTGTCTTTCCGTATTTTTTCTGTCGACAAAGTCTAGGGCGAGCTGGACTTCTCGTGGCCCTTGTTCTTATTTCCGACCTCTGCTTTTTCATTTAAATTTACTGCACGGCATGCGCACCGCCTTGTTCATGTGTTCCTAATGTCCTATGGGAGCGTCCAAAATTTTCATTTCTTTCGCAAAAACCTATACCTTTCGCCATTTAAATTTCCTTCATAACAAAGTGGTCCATTCTCTATTATTAATTATTCCGCACCAAACCTTTTAAAAAAATTAATTTGCGTTTTCCTTTTACCTGAAAGATTGTCGTCCTTGAAATTGATTTCTTTATATTTATGGGAATTTTCAAACGACCAGTAGTGCATGTTTTCCTATTGAAACATCCTAAGTGTGAATGATGCCTCGTCGTCACAGATTTCTGAAAAATTGCTTGTGGTTTTGCCTGTGAATTATTTGCTGACAAAATTGTAATCCGAAATAATCTGCAGGCAGTTTTTGAACTGGCATTACACTAAAGGTTTACGTTTTATTTCTTTAAAGTCTTTATTACTGAACCCTGGAAACTTCATTTATTCGTGCGCAGTTTCGGGTTGAGTCATAGGGATTTTCTTCAAAATGTACAATTTCTCATTCCTTTCCTCGTTAAAATTGTAAGCTTGAACATTTCTATTTGTATCAATAAAATTTCTTGTTTAAGGAATTTCTTCTGTTCTTTTAAATATTAATTTGGTGGGTTGTCGTCTGTTGGGAAACTTTCTTCATATGTCTTAAAGCAATGTGTTATATATTCTTTTTCTGCCCCCAAGAATACCTCATATTTATATTATAAATTCCCCTAACACGCGAACACTATTATAACAAAGCGTCGGTAATTGTTACAATCAATTCTGTAACTGTCAAAAAGTTGTTTCAAATTTGTTTTCAATAGCAAAGCCCACTGTTTCTACAAGAAATTTATGGTTTAATTTATGGCTAAATATGAATTTATGGTTTTCACGGTTATTATTGAAATAACTTAACAATTATCTTTTTGACATCAGAAAAATAGGGATCCAAATATTAAAAATTACAGGTGTTCTATTTAAAAGAATGTAACTTTAGAACATCCCGCGTATAGTAAAAGGTCTATAAAAATTCTGATACAGATCTGAAATCTACAGAAAAATACATAGCAGTATTTTGAATTTTTAAAATTCTCAAAATTTACGAAGAAAAGGGGGTTCAAATTAGAATATTCACCCTGTACATACGAAACTCTAGGTTTTTGTAAGGTATAATAAAATCTTAATATCTAAATTCTTGTATAATATGTATAGCGAAATTTTTTTAATTTTAGTAATCATTTTGGTCAAATTCGCTGTTAGAATCCGAGCTTTCCATATATCTAATACCTAGGGCGAGAAGCTCTAGGGGGAGAGGTGCGTCCCTGCGCCCCCTAAATTCGCCACTGCAAACTTAGTAGTCTAGCAGCAAAGAAAAAAGCAGGTAAAGTTTGTTGTTACAAAAACTGTAAAAATAAAAGGTACACTGAACATTGGAACATTTTTTTTCCTTTCCTCGTGAACCTGAATGATAAGTAACTTTATCTGTGCGAAATTTAAAACACAAATTTGTTTATTTACACTAATCTTAATTATTGTTAAATTAAAGGGGTTACTCGATAGTTAAAAAAATACTTGTTACGTATGTTATTATTTATGTATGCAAACATATTTTTTGCGTTTTCGGAGGCGTTTTCTGTTGTTAAAAAAAATGCACAAGTTGTTTTTTGGTAAGAATATTAATGAGAATGTAAAATGAAATTTTTTCTAAACTTATTATTACCAAGGACATCAATATTTTGTTTCAATACCAAAAACAGACATTTTAAAACTGACAAACAAAACATGAAATTAATAATTTGGAGATATCTAATAAAGTATTTGTTTTTTTTATAGAGCTATTTTGTTTTATTGGTTACCTAAATTTTTTTATATTATAGTTTTACGAGTATACTTCCAACATATTAATGTTTTGACACTACCTAGGCATTGCATGCAGTCGTCAGTAATAGATAGTACTACATAAAACTATAAGACAGTATAATATAATTTATGTGTAAATAAGAATAACCTTTTTTTGTTTAATTTTAGTATCTTCTTTATTTATTTTGAGTAGAGGAGTAAGGATGAATATAATAATTATATCAAATATAACAGCAAGTTAAAATAACAGACTTTGGAATCGATCGAAATGATAAGTATGTTGTTTTTTATTGCAAAAGTTATAAAAATCTGTAAAATTCATTGTTAGATATATTTTTATTTCTTTTTTAAACATCCTGACTTTAATATTTTTTATATCTATTGGTAGTAAATTGTAGAATTTGGGTCCGTAATAAAAAATAAATCTTTGTGTATCTTTGTTATTCATATTTCTAGTAGTATAGGCTTATAGGCATAGGAAACATAATTATGATAAGAGAATTTATACATAAAAAGAAGACATTGGTAAATATAAAGTTTTCTTGCCGTTAATAAATTCGATTCAGAGTATAAGGCCTCTGTGGAGAACATTTTAGTTTTTTAAATATTACTTTAAACAATGAATTTTGTGTTATTTGTAAGTTATGTAAGGCGTTATTAAAAAGACATCCCATGCTACAATGCAATAGTTTAGTAAGGATTCCACTAAGGCGTTATATAGGATCAATATATTTTTTTATTTAAAATACTACGCAACAGATAAAATTTAAAATTCAGTTTTCTAAGTGTTAGTTAAATAAGTGACATGCTGATGCCATCTCAAATCGTAAATCCTAAATATTTGATTTCATTCGTTTTTTTCTATTTTTGAACAGTGACATTTATTTTCCTTAGTACAGTTTTCATTGTGGATTTTTATACCAGTTGTTGTGGTTGACTGTCAGATGATATACTAAAAGTTAAAAATTTTATTTTGGTTATATTTAAATGTAATTTATGATGTTGAAATTAGTTTTGCACCCTTTCTAGATCTACTTCAACACATCCACATATATACAGCTTCCCATGAATTCCTTGTAAAAATTAATACGGTGTCATCAGCATATGATATTAGATACCCCTTCAAATCTTGATTTGACAAATTGTTCAAGTAAATTAAAAACAAATTAGGACCCAATACCACTCCCTAATGGCGTTCATTATTCAATTATTATTATTAAAATATCTCGCCTATTGGGTATTTTGTTTCATTTATCTAGAGAATCTACAGATTTTTTATTTTAAACCTGTAGTGGCAAATAAATAAAATATATACACCTGGCAGCACAAACAGCAGAGTATCCTATAGAAGGACAAGACAAAAAAAGTTGTTTGATCCTATATTGAAGTATCCACTTGCATTCATAAGAATAAAACATTCTAGCTTCTAGTTCGCTGTCCTTTGAGTGTTTTATATCTGCATCTTCGAAGTTCTGATTGAATTTCTTAGTAATCGATTGTTTCCTTTAGACGATTTCTTACGGCCAAGTATTCCACCCGGCTAGAGCTGGTGGCGGATCCACATATTGCAAGTAACATGTAATTTGTTTTGGCAAGTAATTAAATTCAACATGCATGTTTTAATTTTTAATGATACAGACTTGCTTCCCAAAAAGTTACTTTTATCACAATAAAGAGAACATATTCTTATAGTCATAAATGAATCAATTTTCTTGACCATTTTTAATCGGATCATGTAAAATTTACGTCTACACGCCATTTCAAGACTTTCGAAATACATTTTCAAATTAACAGTTTTAGATTTGATAGCAAATTTATAAAAACAGATTTTCAGGCTCTTTTTAACGAAATCTACATAAGAACACAACAATATGACGCAATTTTAAAGTGCAAATACATACAAAGACAAAAAATACAACAAATATTAATTATATATAATTAATAATATGAGTTAACAACTACGCTACAAACTACAAAAGCGTAGAAAGGACACACTATTGATATATTTTTTCCAATATGATATTCACAATTGCATGTTGGAATACAAAATTATAAGTCGGATTTCACAATTGTGATATCGGAATACACAATTATAAGTCCCAATTCATAATTCTATCTCGAAATTCACAACTCTTATGTCGCAATTCACAATTGTAAGTACAAATTCACAATTGTATCTCGGAATTCACAATTGTATCTCGGAATTAACAATTGTTATGTCAGAATTCACAATTGTAAGTCAGAATTCACAATTGTATCTCGGAATTCACAATTGTTATGTCGGAATTCACAATTGTAAGTCGGAATTCACAATTATTATTCTCGATATCCAACGGCAATTTGTAAATCAGTCAGTTCTGTACTTATTAATATACGTGTTTTAATTTTAATTAAGAGTGATTAAGGCCCAGTTGCACAAACTTTCAATAAATCATAAGCTTTGTTAAGTGCCACCTATCTTTAAGGCTTCTTTACTATTAATTTACGTTGCACCAATCATAGTCAGGTTTTCTTTAACAATGTTAGCCGCTTTTGCTTGAGATTACTGGAACTGTCCCATGACTAACTTCTCATTTTTTGACAGGAAAGTATCGATTGTTTACATAAATTAAACAGGTAATAATAGAAGAAGCCTAGAGAAAGCAGTGTGATATCAAGATCTATAAGAGTTAGGCCCGGTTGCACAGAGTTTCCATAAGCGTTGTTAAATGCCACCTATCTTTAAGCCTTCCTTATTATTTTTTTAATAACGAGGAAAATTTAAATTGCTTTAAATATTTACTATCTCAGGAAAATTGGAGTTTTATGACTGAAGGTCAGAACCTTGAGGAATGTTTTACAAAATTCTACAACATCTTTTTGGAACTAATAGATAAAGTTTTTTCCATTAGAATCATGTAAAATAAAAAAAATCTAAGAGTAAAAAACCATGGATAATGAATGATATCATAAATGAAGGTATTTTTTTTAAGGGATTTGCATAAAACATAAATTTTCTGAGAATGAAATACTTTTAAGATACAATATAATTAAAAAAAAATCATCAAAATAAAATTGAACAAGCTAAAAAAAATTACAATGAGTTTAAATTTCTTAATTCAAATAACAAGTCAAAAGCAGCATGGCTGCTTTTGACTTGTTTAAACAAAAAATTCATCTGGTGAAGACGACATACCCTGCTCGCTCTTATTGACAGTAGCTGAATACATTATTGAACTGGTAATGTACCTTGTAAAATTATCATTTTTACAGGGTGTTTTTCCTGCTATTCTAAAAAACAAATCCTTAATCAAACCTATTCACAAAAAAATGACAAATCCATTATCTCAAATTCAGAGGTATTGCACTTTTATCAGTTTTTTCAAAAACGTTTGAAAAATCTTATATAAGACTAAATGATTTTATAATTAAACAAAACTTATTTTCATCTTATCAGTTTGGCTTTCGAAAAGGTTTGTCAACCAAAGATGCTGTACTCTCGCTTTTAAATTATATCTTGAATAATTTTGAAAACAAAACAAAAACATCTTGTTTGTTTCTCGATTTAACACATGCTTTTGATACGGTTGATCATAAATTACTCTTGAACAAAATTGAAAATTTTTGAATTCGTAGCATTAACTTGGATAGAATCCTATTTAACGGGAAGAACCCAATCCGTTGTAATAAAAAATGCTGGTAAAATCTTTACGTCTAGCTCCCTTACGGTTTCCACTGGTGTTCCTCAAAGAAGTATTCTGGGCCCCCTACTGGTCATTCTTTATATAAATAATATCGCCCTTTACATGGGAGATGTTTTTATATCACTTTTTGCTGATGACTCGACCATCGGGGTAGGCTCGAATAATACAAATGAGCTCAACCTTAAAGCTACTAATGCCATAAGCTCTATACATAATTACTGTGCTACTACAGGTTTAGCCCTCAATAATGTAAAAACTGACTTATTAGTTCTTTCTACCAGAACACTTGACTACAGCCTGTTAGTTAAAATTGGTAATTGCTCTGTGATACAAAATAACAATGTTAAATTTCTTGGAGTTCATATGGATTCTCTTTTAAATTGGGGAATTCATATAGACTTTGTAATAAATAAATTATCTACTCATTGCTTTGTTATTTAGCAACTACGCTCTTCTGTAAATATAGAGATTTTAAAAATGTATTACTTTGCATATGTTATTGTATTGTCTGCTGGGGAAACTGTTATCGATTTAATGAAGTGTTTACACTTCAAAAAAATTGTACAAATAATGTACTTTAAACCTTCCCGTAAATCGTGCCGACTTCTTTTCAGCGAACTGGGAATTTTAATAGCTCCCTCACTATACATTCTAAACTATGTAATGTATGTAAAAACTTATTTGAATCAGTTTAGCAGTAGAAATGACACTTGCTCTAGTAGTGGCCATAACCTGCAACAAAATTACAGCTTGAACATACCGGTTCATAAGTTATCCATAGTAGCAAAAAGTCCTAAATTAATGTCCATAATATGTTACCAACGTATGTTAAAAAAATTAACGTCATTCATCTTTTTAAGAAAGAAATTAAATCACTTTTATTGAAATAATCATTTTACTCGGTTGATGAGCACTGATATTATCGATAGCAACTGATAAGAGAAGGCATATTATCTTGATCTTGTTTTTTTTATCTTGTTATATGGTTATATATTGATAAATTTGGCAGTTGACATTTAAAATGTCTAATTTGGATACAAAAATGTCAACCTCAATTAACCAGGGTTATGATATGTGAATTGCAATGTCATAATAAATAAATATTATTTAGTTAAATTATAGGTAACATAAAAATATTAAAAGAATGTCTAATATCTATTATTATTTCTTATTTCACATAAAGAGTATATAAGCTTTTGTCATTTTCTATAGTGTACAGCAAAATCGTAATATGAAATTCAATTTCAGATACCCTAGAAATTAGAATGATTCTTTTAGGTTAGGCTGATAAACACAGGAAAAAGAAAGTTATGTGCTGACCACATCAGACATTTTATATGATGCAACGTCAACCAGCAAAATTTTGATACAAAATACTAATTTGCTAGGTTATAATCTTTTCCATAAATTCTTAAGCTCAAAAAACCTGGAGCTTAAGAGGTTGACAATGTTTAAGGAATATTTAACTTTGATGCAACGCACTAAGTTAAGCTTAGTCACTTTATGGTTCACCTTACCGATACGGAGACTGTGCAACCGGGCCTTAGAGATATTTAAAATCCTAGAATATGGGATACCTTGACAAGTATTTCAGTGACTCGGTCATGATCTAACAATTTAATATTCAGTTTTAAAACACAAATATTAGGTTCATATACATTTTAAGTTGAAAAATAAATAAACAATGGATAATAGACGGAGCATTGGGAACAGTTTAAATGAGCCGAAGAGAGTCAACATGAGAGAGAGAAAGATATATGTAATCCATAAGAAAGAAAAGGAAATGATTGCTAAACTCATATGACTTTATCCTCTACGAATAGAAAAATACATAGGTATTGTTCAAACTCTTTCTATATATCTTGGCATCACACGCTCTCTAGGATTTATCCATTATCAGCTATTAAATTTATGTAAATAATCGACACATAACCGTACTTTTTTTTCAAAATTTGCGATCAAAATCAATTTTAATTGTGCAACGTAAATTAATCATAAGGAAAGGCTTAAAGAAGGTGACACTTAACAAAGATTATTATTTATGGAAAGTCTGTGCAACCGAATTTTAATCACTATTTAACTACTGCCTAAAACATGTTTATACAAAGAAGTCCTGACAAATCGCTATCGTAAATCCCCAATATAAATTGTGAATTCTGACCGCGACATAACAATTGTGAATTCCGAGATACAATTGTGAATTCTGTCATGATTGTGAATTTTGAGATACAGTTGAGAATTCCAAGATACAGTTGTGAATTCCGACTTACAATTATGAATTCCGACATAACAATTGTGAATTCCGAGATACAATTGTGAATTTTGACTTTCAATTGTAAATTCCGACATAACAATTGTGAATTCCTAAATGCAATTGTGAATATCACGTCACATAGCTCGAAAAGTCTATAGTATAAATCAATTGTAAAAATAAACTATTATTATAGATTTCAATACAAAATACAAAGTTAAAAAATTCGTTTAATTCATTATTGTATCTATGAACAGATGCTAGGTCTTATTAGACAAAAGTATAGAAGAATAGATTTAAAATATAAGTAAACGAAAATATACTTAGAATCACATCTCCAAGTCAAGTAAATGAATTTGTATAAATATTATATTTATAATTCTCTCACATTCAGTAACATGTGTTACCACCAATTGCAGTTAAATTTAAACATTATCATCTAATTTTAAGACTACGAGTACATTAATTAATTATAAGTTTATATAAATTTACATAGCAACCGTGTAAGTTTCAAGTGTAAGGTCTCTCCAAAATAAATCACCACTGGGTAAGGTCGGAAGGATAATTTAATATCAACAGATAAATATTTGCAGGTTTGGATCGTATAATTATAGGCATAAACATAAACTGTTTAAATCCCTGTTTATATTGGCGGAGGAACGTCTAGCAAATGTTTCAGAATTAATTATGTGGCCTAAAAGTAAGACTGTGCTATAATTCACAGTTAATGTACATTACTTTTAACGAGTCATTTTTCTCCGGATAATACCAAATAAAGTATATTATATTATTCAGTGTTTGACAAAATTTAATTGTTGCCATAATAAGTTATCTAACATTGAAATATTTTCCACAAACAGCAAAATACTGAACACTCAACGTGTTTCGCCACCGGGTAGGAATTATTTGGAGATGATAAAAGTTTTAACCAACTCCAAATGGATCTAACTTAGTTTGGGAAATATGCATCGAGTACAGTGTCCAGTGTTTTGATGTTTTTAGATACAACTACTGTGTTAGTGACATATCGAAGATAGAGAGCAGAGATACGTATTGATACTTCTTTCAAATATTAACAATTTACTGCAATCGTGAAGTGGGTCTAACCTTCCACAAAGAACATATATAGAGAATATACAGTATTAGTAAAAGTTTAATTAGAGTACCGGCTTTGTGTGTGTGCATAAAGGATAAAAATAGCAAAGTCATGTATGCGACAGAAAAAGACTATGTATCACTGTTGCCTTTTTCTGCGTTATTGTGTTTACGAAGTAACGTGTGATCCGGTACGCCTCCAGTCCTCAGTCATCACATCCCTTCCACATCTGATCCCTTCCCTTTCTACACTAAGTTTATTGTAGATAGAACAAACAACAGTGTTGCTAGATGCCTGGTAATTACCAAAATCTACAATTTGGAATTTTAACTGGTAGTTGTTAATGGAGCCTCTAATAATGGTATAATCTACGATAATTTTTTGGGAACTTCAGTTTTTTTATAAAATTATTTAGACCTTGAGAAATAACTAAAATCGTTTCATGTAAAGTGCTTAATATGATAATATGCAATGAAGACTGTTCCATTTTACCAACTGCGATGAACATCTAGTTAGTAGTAGGGCGGCATACGAGATTTTGTTAATGCAGCTACGCTCATTATTTTATAATTATAAAATAAATGCTACGCTGCACGAAAAATGAGAGCACTACTCCTATTTGAAGTCGAACTTTTGTTATTATTTGAAAAGTTTCTATTTAATATAATTACTTGTAACTGTTTTATTTTTGTTTATTTTTTTATAATAAAGTTTTTGAATATTGGCGTATTATTTGAGTTTCTGATAATTTTTTCCTAAAATCTGGTAATTTCATTGTTACTTTCTGATAATCACACTTTCACAATCTGGCAACACTGCAATAATAAATTTTGTGATCACGTGGTGAATTGTTCTCACGTTGCTGTTGTCTCATTTCTTTTATTATTGCGTCAGCCGGTAATGTGGTAAGATAAACTGGCATTTGCCTTAACTTAAAAATGTATTTTTATACAACTGAAGAAAAAGTGCAAATGATCAAGTGGTATTACGGCTGTAAAGTGGAAGAGGCACAATTAAATGGCCACCAAGATCCCCCGACTTGGCGCCTAACGATTTTCTTTTGTAGGGATATGCAACCTCACAAATTTATAAACATGAACAAGAGCGAGCACGTGATTTGCAAGAGTTACATGCCAAAATTGTTGCCACCCCACAGAGTGTGACTCCTGACATTTTTAAATGTCAGGAATGAATTTTATCACCGATTAGGGCATTGCCAGGCGCAACAGGGCGATATTTTTGAGCCCCTTATAAAGTAACATTTAGAAAAAATTAGTTTCATTTTTAATACGTTTTTTGAAATCTTTTTCATTTTCGTTAGAATATTTGTTAATTTATTTTTATTTAATAGCAGAATGCCGATTTACTTTCACGCCAAATGGCCAAAAATTATTCAAAGAAATACCACTGAGTTTTTTTGATGCATTTTAAAAACAATTATGCATCAAATAACTAGAAATTCTCGAAATAAACAGGGATACGTAGTTATTTACAGAAATAACAACTATACCCAACAACATTTTGAAATCTATTAACCAAAACACCACCAACAATGTCATCGGCTACCTGCTATGATCTGATGAAGGGCGGGCCATCGCAGCGCATGACCTAAAGATGAATAATTTATTGGCTACTACTTGCCCCGCTACTAATTACGCATACCAATGGTCGTGCTCACAACTTCGTGGTTTTTGAGGGGTTTAGGAGACTTTACCCCGAGTGGCCAATTCACTATCTCTGTCTTTGTCTTTCTTATAATTTTAGATAAAGAGAATATTTGCAAATCGCTAGAATTTTTCAAAACAGCTAATATCTGTACAATAAACTATGTGTAGAAAGATGATGGGGCGTGCCCCCTTTACTTCACAAACACAACGTACAATGAGGCAACATTGATGCATAATCTCTTTCTGTCCCATGCATGTCTTTGCTATTTTTATCCTTTATGCACACACACAAAGCAGGCACTCTAATTAAACGTTGTCCAATACTGTATATACATACTGTTGATTGAATTTAATATTAAAAGTTATACCTATTAAAATACACTGCATTAGCATCTACTTGGAACTCATTCAGAACTCTTTTCATGTCATACTGTTCAGAATTAGTAAAATTGGGCATTTTGTACAATTAGAAAATTATAAGAATATGTAATAATGACAATACACAATATGTTTTTTTACTTTTTTTTCACTAGCAAACAATCCCAAAAATAAAATAGACAATACTACAGTTCACTTTATCATTGAAGATATCCTGAAAGATGATAACCTGATAATACTACTCTCGTGAGACTATAATGTAATTTAATAAATCATAGCTCATTTGTTAATCAAATACTTACCAAGAAAATGAAGGAGAAGTTAATAATATGAAGATTTTAAAAAAAGCAGTGTTTAAATCGTACAAGGCACATATTCCATAACAATTGCTAGAAGGATATTATGAAAGAAGAATAAATTTCTGTAGGTGATATCTTGAAAAAATAAATAACAATCATGATTTTCGTTTATAAATTATATGATCAGATGAGACCCATCTTATATGATGCCGGTATCTTTAACAGACATTTAACAGATAATCGGCAGAAATTAATCCACGTAATACAGCTTCAAGACTGTTTTGGGTTTAATGTCCCTTGTTTCATCTTTAGAGGGAGAGTATGATATGATATATTTAATGGCAATCTTTCAGGAAAAAGAGACCTCCAGATTTCTAGGAATCAAATTCTACATATCTTTCGTGATGGCCCCGAAGAGGATCGGGAAAATATTTTTTTTTCAGCAAGATGAAGCTACTGCTCACAATACTACTGCTGTTAGGGAATATTTGAATTAAATCTTTGGATAAAATTGGATAGAAATTAATGGTCCTGTTAGATGGACACCTAGATCACCGATTCTGGCTTTATTAGATTTTTTCTCTGCCATTTACAAAGAACCTCGACGAAATAGAGAGAAAGTACAAAACGGAACCATAGAAGTTTTTACCTATCTCCAAGCACATCAAATTTATGGTCTAAACTCAAAAATTCAATTGCAACCGTTAGAAAAAGACAATTTTTAAAACATAAATCAAACTATCCAAACACATTTTTTAATCAAAATTATTAATATACTTACATTTATGTTTTACGACCTAATGTAAAAAAAAAAAAAAAAAAATATATATATATATATATATTTTATATATATATATATATATATATATATATATATATATATATATATATATATATATATATATATATATATATATATATATATATATATATATATATATTGTTTTTCAGGTTTTCGCGGGTGGTGAATGTTAAATTCGTTTTCCGGGTATACTCCCGCGTGGGTGATAGGCCCCGAGAGGGACCGTGGTTGTCTGAACGACGTTTCGGCAGAATCTCATCTGCCATCTTCAGGTTCTAACCGTTAACTGCTTACTGCGGCTTCTGGTTACTCGAACTGAAAATTTTTTCAGTTCGAGTAACCAGAAGCCGCAGTAAGCAGTTAACGGTTAGAACCTGAAGATGGCAGATGAGATTCTGCCGAAACGTCGTTCAGACAACCACGGTCCCTCTCGGGGCCTATCACCTACGCAGGAGTATACCCGGAAAACGAATTTAACTATATATATATATATATATATATATATATATATATATATATATATATATATATATATATATATATATATATATACATATAAGTTTTATGTAACTTTTTATATTAGTAGTAGATTGTTGATACTGAAAGCTGATGTCCATATGTTTTCTTGATATTTATAAATAAGCACTAAAGGCAGCTTTCTATGTCTTCTGATTCCCACATATATATTTGTTAACTTTAATGCTCAAAGGATCCCACTTTATCTCTCAACTATTGATATGGGAGTTATTGGATTCTCAGGCCCATATGTCATCCTGCGTTTTTTAAATGGCCGCACGGGACTAGCATTATTCTTGTATCTTAGTTTCGACATCTGTCAGATATATTTGATGAATCATATAAATTTGGTATAACTTTTATAACTTTTTGAAAGTTAAGGCCTACGTTATGTACACACTTATAAAAACATTTTTATATCTACTTAGGTTAAATTAAAATCGTGTAGCTAAAAATATTTACAATGCATTATTTAATTGTTTAACTCGTCATTAGACTGAATTATCAACGTCTAAGAAGAACTAGTAGAATTGTCATAAGTAATACCACAAGAGGTTCCAATTTTATTCTATTCAAAATAGAAACCTCGAGTACAATTATTAAACAGAAATAAGTATGACATTTTAAATAGAGTGTGTAATTTGACAGGAGTGGAATTTATCAAAGAAAAACTTGAATAAATAACAAGCTTTATTTACAAACAAAATCAGTACTCAGGATAATATTTCCTAGTAACGAAATGAGAAAGATTCTCGGTCCAATTTATTAACGCAAAAAATAATTTGCCAAAACGTCAGTCACCGATAACAAACTTCTAATTCAAAAACACATATGTAGTCTCTTTTCCAAACTGTAGCAGAAAAAATCTTGTGTAGTATTTTTCCAAACACGTTTAATGCGGAAAAAAATCACTTTCCCTTAATTGTTGCACAAATAGCTAATTTAATATTTTACTGACACAAAAGGATTACATTTAATATTCATCCTACATTTTTACAATATTGGTGTTATACTATTATTCTACTCGGTGTTTAAAGCGTTTTCTGGATACACCCTGTACTATTAAACGTAAACACATAAAAAGATCTTTAAAATCATTTAAAATCAATAATGAATTTATTTATAGAAGCCCATATAGACATTTATAATATTTTTAGTATTGTCTACATATACTTTCTAGCGAAATGGTAATTCATTTATTTTATTGGGTTTTTATGCCTCACTAATAAATAAATCAGGGTAAATTATATTATTGTTATGATTAGAAATGAAAATATTAGGTATATAAATTTAGAATAAAAGACTTTTATTATTGATATATTGTTTATTTTAGTTTTTAGAAATTATTCAAATTTACATTAATGAATATTGCCAAAAAGTCATTAAAATTTGTATATATTTTTATACTTTACTTATTTATACACCTTGAGAAATATGGCACATAAAAATACTATTAAAATTAAAATTGTGAATGAATTGATATGATTTTAATAAAGATGTGAAGTCTACATTAATAAATTTAGTAAATAATTAAATTTATGAACAGCTCTCAATGATAATAAAGTATAAACAGTGTCTTATTTGTCCTTTATAAATGATATAGAAAACTGTATTTCTGTAAACAATCAATCTTGTCAAAGGAAGTAATTTATCTTTGTATCAAATTAAGAATGCGTTTTCACCAGGTATCCAACATAAAACCGTAAATCATTCTGAAACTTCTATCAAAATGATAATCAAAAATGTACTTACCATTGTCTTCGTCTTTGGTTATCATATGTAGAAATAGTTGAAGAGCGCTTTACAGGTTTATGGTGGACACCTGTTGAAATGCCCGCGCCGCCTTAAATGCATTTTCTTAAATGAACTATTTTTGTGTCAATTATTAGGTAATGTACGTTTATATAGTTTGGAAACATAAAAATATTTCACCAACTTAGGTAATAAATAAAATATATGAACGACTTGAAAAAAAGGAAAAAAGTTTTAAGATTTCTCATGAAATTTCTAGAAAAAAATAATAAAATAATTATTGAATATTACAAAAGCACTGTTTCAAATCTAACATGATAATAATAATAAATACCTATAGAACTTAATATTTTATACAGTCATTCTTATCTGAATGTGCTAGTATAAAAGTTTTAGGCATATAATGAATCAAAAACAACACTTCTAATACATTTTATCATAGAAACTATTAAAACAAATACTCAGTCTAGGAGTAAGATCTGCCTTGAATTAAATAACAGTGTTCTTAGTACTAGAAGCAAAAAAACATTGAGAATATTAACGCCAAAAAAGAAAAATTTTCACAGTCAAGAAATGATATCCTTCAGTTACAATACAAATGTGGCCAACACATAACTTTCTTATACCACTATATATCACTATATATGTCATCCTGATCTAAAAAAATCTTTCATCTATTTCTTCAATTACCTCAATTAAATTTTAATAGCGTACCTTGAAATGTTTCATTAAAATTTTTAAATAATTAATTTTCAGGGTCATTCAATACTGTCAATAATAATTCATGTCATATATTTTAATGATTTCTTCTTATTGACATTGACATTTTTGTAACTAAATCAGACCTTTCAAATGTCAAACTGTTAAATTTATCCTAACGCCATTTTATGAAGCCAAATGTCTAAAATATTTCAGTTTACATCAGCTTTATTTAAGTACTTGGAAAATATATTGTATTGGCTTGATATTGTAGACATGATTTATAATCTTCCATCGATAATATATTTTCTTGTAAAGGCAAATACAAAAAAGTTTGAGTCCCGTGAACCAACATACTTTCAGCTGGCTAATTTTGCTCAACACCGATTTAATCATTGTCTTTGAGCATTAGAATATGTGTACCAAATTTGAAAGCTTTATCTCAAAAACATTGGCTGCTATCACGATACTACAGACTTGCCGACATATTTTTTCCATAAAATTATGTTTTTTCATTATAATCGTCGAGAATCGTCCAGAAATTCAATAAAAATTTTTAATTTTTTCCCAAAAGTACCTTTTTTCTTCTTTCATTCATTATGTCTCACCTGGTGGTACCACATTTAGCAAATTTATTGTGTCACCTAAAATATTGTTGAAAATCTTATTATCGCGGATACACACATACACACAGAATGGATTCCGGAGAGTTCAAAACGTATATATCAATCAAAATCTCGAAAAAAATTACGATTATTATACTTCCTTATATTAGGTATAAGAGAGTAAAACCGAAAACCCCTAGTCCGATATATATCTACTTTCATTCTTCTGATTTCGTAAGGGGAATAGTCAGCATACAAATTATTTATAAAAACATTTAAATTATATTTATCATATTTATTTTGACATTATGATAAAACGTATTGGAAGTGTTGTTTTTGATTCATTATATGCCTAAAACTTTTATACTAGCACATTCAAATAAGAATGACAGTATAATATATAAAGTTCTCTAGGTATTTCTTCTTATTATTATTATTATCATGTTAGGTTTGAAGGAGTACTTTTGTAATACCCAATAATTATCTTATTATTTTTTTCTAGAAATGCATTAATACGAAGCAATAATATGTTAGATTCTCATAAAATAATTACAATGGAAAATACTAATCGTTTTCTATTAAAAATAGATATAAAAATATAATATGCATCATTCGTATTGTAGTTTATAATAAAAATAATTTGCAGAATATGCTCGCAAGGCATCTTGAATAAAAATTATTATTATTACCTACTATTAAAATTGGTGCCAGGTCAATAAACATTACGGAAATATAATAATATCTTGAAAGATTTAAAATTGTAGCTGATCCATGTTGCTTATGTATAATGTAATAAGTAACTGGTTTGTTACAAAAGCTATTGACATAAAATATAGAAATTCGTGGAGATTATATTTACGTAGTGTTATAAAATTTATTTGAAAATTTTTGACCAGCGACATCTAAGAAACTAAGAGGGTTCTTTTATCGACTGTTGGCAACAATGGACAAATTTATTTTTAAATGTGTCATTAGGTGGATTCTTTTCACATACTGGCGGTTCTTCTATAGGGTCATTTGGTCAATGACCTCATGACCTCCCACATACAAATACAAAAATAGAGCTATTCATTTTCTGAAGTTTAAAAATATATAATATATATATTTTTAATATTGCACCGAGCCTCTACATTCATATTCATTACATTATTCATTTATAGAATTTAAAAATCTTGGGTCAATCCACAACTTGTCCTCAAAGCTAGCTACGGACCAAATATATAACGAATTAAAGTGAAAAGTAAAGACTTATGCGCGAATCGTCAGAAAGCAAAAGAGACAGAAAACACTGGCGGGGTAATGTCCCTGACACATTTTACCGAAACGGTAACGCACGAAGGTCAGTAGAGCTAGAGCAGTCTTAATGCTGACTAGGTACGCGTTGGTCGCTAAATTCTGTCGCGTTGTTTTTAATGTATTTATTTGTGAACATTTAGTAAATCTCTACTTGTCGTGAAATTAAGTAAAACAGTGTTTTTGGTGTTTACTATTAAATATGAGTGTTGTACAAAATATATTAAAACTGAAAGATGGACATAAGTTGGGTTATGAAGACCGAGTGAAATTCAAAGGTGGTGGCCGTCCAAAACCTAATATGACAATAAAGCAAACATCTCTTGATAAAAAAAAGAAGTTGTTACGCTCATCAACTAAATTTAATTTTACATAAAGGATCAAGTCAGGATAAAAGCATAAAAATTTTTTTTGCTAGTTTACATAGCTTTTCTTCATTCTTTGGAAAATCGCCAAAAAGAACAGCCGTGTTAGATAATGTTGTTAAGGTGAGATGACCTAAAGCGGCTCCAACACGATGGAATTTTAATACAAAGTGCATAGTGTTTATACCTATCGAACAGAATTATTAGATTGATTAGAAAAAAATCATTGATAATGAATCAGAAAACAACACTTTAAACCAAGCTATTGGTTTAAAAAAAACTACTTACAAAATGAACATTTTCTTTACTGGTTAAATTTTTTTCATTTAGTTATGCCTCATTGTGATATATTGTTCAATCAATTACAAAAATGTAATATCGATGTCATGACGGTAAATAAGTGTATTGGCGTTTTTAACAGTAAAATTGAAGACATCAGAAATAAAATTTTGAATAATTATTTGGAGGAGACATCCATGCAGTCTGCCCAGAGATGTAAAACGGAAGAATCAAAAAGGAGAATTTCATTAGAAGTTTGTGATATAATCTGAGATCAAAAACAGGTTTGGCTTCAGTAATCATTTAACAGTGTCTCAGTTATTTCACGCAGATCGATTTAAAGATTATAAAAAAAGCTTTCCTGAAGATATGTTTAAATTAGTTAAAACGGAGTATCCAGTCATAAATCATTTGAAACTTAAAACTGAATTAGAAGTATTATATAGCCGAGAAGATTTTTCCAATAGTGAAGGTGCAGTTGCTTTGTTACAGCTTTTTATTAACAATAATTTGTGCAATACTTTTTCTGAAAGTGTCAAACTGTTAAAAATCTTGTGTACTCTCCCTATGACTACCGTCGAAAGTGAACGTTGTTTTTCCACCTTAAAAAGAATAAAGACATTTTTAAGAAATACCATGGGTCAGGAAAGGTTATCTTCTTTAGCTATGCTTACCATAGAAAGGGCATTAATAAAAAAGATAAAAAACTTTAATGAAAAAAGTAATTGACCACTTTGCATCTCAAAAAGACCGGAGGATCGACTTGGAATTTAAATCACTTTAAAAGGTAGGTAATACAGTAAACTTTTCTAATTGACCTCCCTATCTCTTGACCCACGAACCGCCGTTGAGCTCTAAATGAGTTATCCCAGATATTATCAACTGTGATTGGTTTAGTAAGATCCTATAAACTGCCTACATCAATCATAAGCAAACAAAAAATAAATAAGGCATATAAATCCGCACTAAAAGCACAGAAAAACTAATACAAGTACCTATAACGCGAAAGGTAGTAATTGCACGAAATAAAACCTCAGAACCCCTGATTCTTTTATTCTACTGTGCTGTTGATATGCGTAGTTCTCAGCACATGTCTCTCGTCCGACATTTATCTCCGCTTGGTAGACTGCATTACAACAGGCCGAACTTAGATTATGACATTAAATGCTAATATTCATTATCTTGTATCAGAATAATAAATCATGTGATTAGATTCAAATTAATCATAAAGTAGCCTGATCAAAGCCATCTGTTTAAACCATATCTACCCGTCAACACAGGGCGTTAGTCGAATTTGTTATATTATTAATTTGAATATCATTACATGATGTGATTCAGGACTGTAGTCCTTACAGTTTAAAATTAACCTAACTTTCTTCTTGAAGTATACGTAAATGTCATAAAATATATAAAAATACGCCGGTTATTTTTAAAACTGACAATATTTTCTTACCATTTATATTTTGGATGAAGAGATTTCATAAATAATCAAAAACTACCTCAAAACTGACCAAAAGACCAGCAGAAAGGATCAATTTATAAACGACCGGTAATCAAACGTCTCTGTGACTATTTGTTAAACAGGAATTATTTACAAACTGTATCAGGTAAATATGTTTGATATATATTTTTGTTAACTTGACTCTCATATACTAATAATCAAAACAGCATAGCAGATCAAACAGTAGCGCACATCGTAACTAACAAATATTCTCCATTAGTCTCGACATAAAACTATTCATTTTCTACTGAAAATTGGACATATATTTATTAGCACAGCCTTATAAGCACAGGTAATCTCCCAGCTTTTGGTTTATTTGTGTAGTTACATTATATAAATACATATTTTAATTTTTCTAAGACAATTTCGACAGGTGCTAAAAAAGAAAACTTAAGCGAGATTTGCTTATGAAATAATATAAAGATCAAAGGTTGAACTTTCCAACTTTTGATTGCCTTGTTTACACATGCAAATTTATTCATGGCATTCTGTTTGAAGTAAGAAATTAAATTGGATCCTTTTTTTGCCATGCAGGAAGCGATATATAATTCTACACCTCAATAAAAATCAGATAAATTCCAGGCACACAGAATATTTTTTTGTTTGCTATGTATCGATGTTCAATTCAAGCGTCGATATAGGTTTTATCGATATAGGTTTTATGTTAATGTTTGACCATCGATACCTCTCTGCGAAAATTAACTACAAGCAGTGTCCAGTGTTACTTTAGACAAGTTGTACATTTATTTCTAATTCCATATTTAATTAATGTAAAATACATATTCGAGTGTGCTTTGAATAACTTTAAATAAAGATTTGCTATTTTTAAATTTCGCAAATCACACTACATACTGAGGAGCAAATGTTCAAAACGGAACTACGCCACTTCCTATCGCTACTAAGTAAAAGAAGCGCGAGATTCTTTGAATAATGATTTCGTTATATGATCGATCAAAAGTGCACTCACTATTCCACCTAGTTAAAAAGTAAACATTAACAATCTTTCTTGTGGAAGTTTAAAGAGGTGATAATGGCAGATGAAACGGTGACGGTTTAAAAACGTCAGATGAATGAAACATCCATGTTTGAATCATTCAAAAGGTAGCAAAATGTACAAAACCTTTCAAAAGGGAACTATTAAAAAAAACAAATATCAAAATTTAACAGTATATATGTACATTCGGTTTTAATGAAAATTAGATTCCTTTTCTCAACCTTCTACCATCACAATTATTAAAAATTCTTAACTATCTGTTATAACCGTTACCAGTTATTTTTAAATTTTCTCTAAATTTTGCTAACTGGAATAGTACGATTTTGAAAATTTGCTCCTCAACTATTCTTATGACAAATATTATCATAAAAGGTCTGGCTTGTTAGTAAAAAATTACCATCAGATGGAACGGTAGCTACCCAAATCAAGCACCCTAGTAATTGCAGACTAAGACATTTTTGATATGGAATGAAAAAGAAAACGAAACCGTTCTATGATTTTTATTTACATATTTCTTGCAAAATGTATAAAAAACATCACAATTGTTTCGCCAACTTATTGGTCTCTTCAGATGAGCGTACAAGACATGACTGAAAATGTACTGGGCTTGAGAATATTGTTAATAAGTTTGCTACACACTTTCAGGATTCGTATACACAACTTGACAAACATTAAAAACGAAATAACTGATTTGACTTCTGATAACTTTCGGTTTTCGGAAACTGATGTGTATGCAAGTTTAAAAAAAAATTAAAACCGAAATTCACCAATGAATTAGACACTGTAACAAAGTGATTATTTTATAGACTTAAGTTAGGTAACTGGGTGCTATTTGTCCGTTTCGAAAAATGTTTAACCATTGTAGTACTGCGCTTTTAATAAGTGGTATTGTCAGCTGATCATTAATAACAGTTTAATTGTTAATTATAGATAGGTAGTATTGATATGTTTTTATGAACATTCCACATAGGCCGAGTGGCCGGCAGTACGTGAATCGCGAAACGCGAAGCGCGCATTGTGCCCCCGGCACCCTTGTGCCCGCGCTACCGTGAAGGAGCCCGAGACTCGAAACAATCAAATTAGTTCAAGTTCCCGTCTGACCGCCAACCGAAGCACCACGCCGACTTGGATAGTAAGTAATCTCGTGAGTATAAAGACATAGGTATTTTAAACTTAATGCGGAATTATTCAGTAAACAGATGACGTAGTTGTAATATACCGCGCATGACTACCGCATCTCGTCCTACTTCTGCTTTTGGCAGTGTAGCATGAGGATTTTTGAGACAAGTTAGTTCCCGTCTGACCGCCAACCGAAGCACCACGCCGACTTGGACAGTAAGTAAGCTCGTGAGTATAAAGATATTGGTATTTAAATTTACTGCGGAAGTCCGTAAACTGGTGACGTAGTTGTAATATACCGCGCATGATTACCGCGTCTCATTCTACATCTGCTTTTGGCAGTGTTTAGTAGCATGAGGATTTTGCAGACAAGTTAGTCCCCGTCTGACCGCCAACCGAAGCACCACGCCGACTAGGACCGTACGTAAACTTGTGAGTATAGAGGTACATAGGTATACAAATGTAATTGCGAATTTTTCTAAGTCGGAAAAGGTGACGTAGTTGCAATATTCCGCGCATGACTACCGCGCTCATCCTACTTCTGCCTTTGGCAGAGTTTAGTAGCTTGAGGATTTTTCGAACAAGTCAGTTGCCGTTTAGCTGCTGACTGAAGAACCATGCCGACCAGCATAGTAAGTAACCTTGTTGTGAGTATAAAGGTATAGGTTTGTTTAAATTGAATTCGGGTGACGTATTGCTATATTCCGCGCATGACTACCGCGTCTCATCCTACTTCTGCTTTGTGGCAGAGTTTAGTAACTTGAGGATTTTTCAGAGCATCCGAGAACAGTCCGTTGCTGCCGCCCGTACCGACCAGACGTGCCGACCCCGACCGCTCCAGAGAGGAAGCAGCCTCGGATCCGGAAGTAAGTAGCAAGGTTTGATAAAGGTTTGGTAAAGTCTTCGTGTGCTTGTATTGGCGCTTGCTTCCCCTCCTGGTATCCGTCCGCCGTCTGTTTGACCGATTAATTATTGCTGGTTACCTTGTCACCGCTTCATTCTCCGTATTACCGTATCGCACCGCATGACCGTCCGCTTACTGCCCCGCTCGCCCGTAGTTAAGACCGTTGTAGTATAAGTTGTAAATAACCTAGTAATGTAAGAACCGTTAGCCGTAGGATAGTTACTAAGGTGTATATATAGTGTAAATAATAATTAGTGTGTAGAATAAATGTAAATATATTGAATAAGAGCCGTTTCATTAACTGTAGTGTGTAAGTTGCCTTTTTCTCGATCCCTGGCTTATCCGTTTCTTCACTGTAGTTGCCCGGCCTCTATCGTCCCGCCGATAGAATAAAGTGGTGTTTCTGCACTCTAAACAGAAACTGGCGCCCGAGATATCCGTACCGTGAGCACCGCCGTAGTGTTGAGCGTTAAAGTGACACTTCCGCTCTTGTGTAGAGCAGTGAAGTGCGTCAGAACACTATTCCTGCCCTTTTTATTAGAGATGTATTTGCATATCCTCTAACAATCCTCTTTAATTTGTCTATTAAAACTGCTGTGTTTTCAGAAGCTTAGAAAACCTTTAGAGTTGTCTCTGTCTTCAAAAAGGGAGATCGTGCCATAATACAAAATTACAGGCCTATTACTCTAGTTAATATCTTCTCTAAAGTTTATGAAATTCTGGTATATGAATTTATTTTCCCTTATATGCATTACGCCTTATCAGAATGGATTTATGAAAGGGAGATCAACCATTACCAATCTGTTCTGTATCACGCAGTATTTAGTGAATTCTTTAGATGCCGAGCTTTAGACAGATGTCATTTATACAGATTTCTCAAAAGCATTCGACAGGCTGGATCACAATATCTTATTAATTAAATTGCAGAGTAATGGATTCTCGAAAAATATGTTAAACTTTATTACGTTGTTCTCATCTGACAGAAAACAATTTGTGCAATGAGTCCAGTCTGTTGAAATTCATACCACTTCTGGAGTTCCTCAAGGCTCAAATTCAGGGCCGTTACTTTTTCAATATCTTTATAAATGACATTATATCTAATTTAAATTGTAAATTCTTATTATACGGATGATTTAAAGATTTATTTTGTTATTAAAAATATTAAAAATTGTTTTACTCTGCAGAAAGATTTGGAAAATCGTAATATTTGGTGTAAAAATAAATTACCTTTAAACATCTCTAAGGGCAATAATACGACATTTTCTAATTAAGTACATACACTAAATTTTGACCATACGATTAATAATATTGTCTTCCGAGACCTTGGTATAATATATGATGGCAAACTCTCTTTCATAAATCATGTTAATAGCATATCAGAGAGCTTTAACATGTTATGCTTTATTATAAAATATTCCCGAGAGTTTAATAATGCAGATACACTGAAATTGCTTTATCACACTTTTATGCGATCTAAGCTTGAATATGCAGCTATTATTTGATGTATTATAACATACATGTTGACAATCTTGAAAAGGTGCAGCGGAAATTCTTAAAACATGCTTGTTTCAGAGAGGATGGAGTATACCCAGCTATTGGATATCCGTATATATGCTAGAAAGATTTTCTTTAGATAGCCTCGAAAAAAGATGGGTGAAATCTCAGTTAACCTTCTTGAAAAAATTAATAATTAATGACATTGACTGTCCCGATATATTACAAATATTAAATTTTCCTGTTCCTAGAGTAACCGCAAAGCAACATATGACCTTCACTTTGAGTATAACTCGTACAAATATAAATTAATCCTATGTCTGAATTTCTTTAGTACATTATTTTCCAAAGATTGTAATAGTGTTTTTAATCCTTTATTTTATAAATACAAACTCTCAAAATACTGATAAAACTACCACTTTCTTCCAATCGTTTTATTTCATTCAATGTTAATATGTATTTTCATCAAGTAAAGGTCGACTCAATCAACTGTTTAAGTAGATTTTACCTAGAGGCTGTTATCAGACAAGGAACACATCTATCCTGACTAGGTATTTAAAACATTGCGTCATTTACTAAAAAAGGGACGTATATTATGGCAAGTAAAGTAATTTTTAAAATAATAATAATAATAGGTGTATCGTCGAAGAACCACCATCTGGAGAAGATGTCGAAAACCATCTGTTGTGTACTTCGAGGTCCTATGCGACAGACGCATTGAGGGATCAAACAAGGCGCATCCAGCTTAATAGTTGGGTATAGATTAAGTACAAGAATCACTAACTACCGAAAACGAGCGGTACCATAACCCAGATGATGAATATGACCCTTTTAGTTAGGCAATTTCTGACTTGTACAATTAAACTGTAGGTTGTCTATAGCTAGATAATTTTAATAAATACCTCTTATACCCAGAGGGAGCGGAGAAAAAAACGCAGTGAAAATAAGCAAGATCGCGGGAGTTAAGAGGAGAACCCACCAGAGATAGTCGGGGTAGGTTGTTTGTTTAAGTGCGGTGTGTTGTTTTACCTTGTACGTGATATTTTATCATTGTAAAGTGAATATTATTTAATGTTATTGTGTGTAACATGGTAAGCTTAGTGAAGTGCTTGCACAAATCCTTAGTCTTTGAAGCTACCCATGTAAAATTTAAAATTTTTCTCCTGTGGATAGGTCTAAGGTGCATAAGCAATTGTAAGTACGACCATTTTTATTTTATTGCCAAGGAAATACCAGCAGAGAATTATGTTTTATGTTTAACCTCAGGTTTGACCGCGAGTTATTAGCACTGTCCAAAATGCGGACAATAATAATAATTTTGTATCAGTGTTGTAACATGTTCTGTAGAGGTGTTTTTCAACTATATTGCAATATTATGAATGTACGCAATAATTGACTTTTCATTAGATTTTATTTGTAACTTGAATGTTATTATAAAACATTCCACTTTGTTGTGTTGAAGTTTTAATTATCTATTTATTAATATAGACACTATTTATGTTTTATTGTTGTAAGAACCAGAGTTGTAAACTTTTATTCAAGTATTGTTTTACTTTTTTGAGTTAGTATGTGATAAACACAGAACTTTATATGAAACTTAAAATAAGTATCAGTATTTATTATGTAGCCTACTTATACTACAATGAAAGTTATGTGGAACGCTACGAATATCTTTTCAGTTTAAAACCAACCTCATTGCTTTTCCAATTTTACCATGGGATCTTCTTTATCGTTGTTGTAAGTATCAACTTATTATTATTATTATGTTTAAACCAATAAAACTAGTGGCGCTCAACAAAAGTGAAAGAAAAATAGATTTAATTCTAACCACCGCCCGCATCCTAGAGATTCTATATTTGCTTTCAGAGCTAGTTGGGGTATTACTTTCGATAACTAAATTTCTACAAATTAAAGAATTTAAATTTTGTAGAGAACAATGCTATTATAGCTGTAATTAGTAAAACTGTTTTTATAAGTTATATATACTAAATGCTAATTGTATGAGAATCGAAAATAAAATACAAAATTTATCTATAATTTAGTACTAACATGTGTAATTACCAATACAAATTACGTCGACAGGCTGACTATACAATATTTCCAAAGTTTTATTTGTTGATTTACTCAAACAACATCTAATTCCCTAAGCTAATTTAATGTCATCATATGTTACAATAGTCTGAGATTCGGATTTAATTGAAAATGTAAATGTACAATTTCAGTTTAATTTTAATTCCCTGGATGGTTTCTTTACACAGCTATGGTGGCGGCAATATATAAATGTGGCAGTGGTGTAAATCGTGGAAGTTTTCTTATTAGGTTAGAGGAAAAGAGAGTAATAAATATTTAAAATTCTAAATAAGACGTTAGGTAAAGCGAACAATGCAAAAATAAGAAAAAATAAAGCTGTATTCGAGACAGCGAACTCAAATCATTTATTTTAAATGAAATTGGTTGGAGAGTAAAGTGTTTTATCGTTCTTGGCAAGTAGCGTTGCTCCAGTCTTACACAAAATTAACATTTATTCATAACAATCTGATCTGAGTTAGTGGTATTTTATGTCATCGTATGGCTTTATTTCTATACTTATTTTATGTTGTTATTTAATACTGCCAGTACACAAAAAAAGTCTTATCAGTAAATATTTCACAATACTATATTATACAAATGACCTGAAATGAACTAAGGTATTTTATTGGTCTAGTGTAAATAAAATGAATTTAAATATTGCTAAATGTAAAGTATTTACCAACATACCAATTCACAAAAGAAACTTCCAATATATTTTCGTTGCCATATTGGATCATGTACACTTACAATTAGAGGGAACACTATTAGAGACCTAGGAACTGAATTTGACAATAAGTTATCTTTTATAAACTATATAAATAACAATAACATCACTTTCACAGCATTGGAATCGCTTGGCTTCATAATAAAAAATTGCAATCCGTTCAATAATGTAATAATTGCTATATAATACCTATGTAATGTCAAATAGTATATTATTCAACGTGCATGTAATGATGGGTATTATTCACGAGGGTGAGGTGAATAACAAATTTAAATAAAATGTACTTAATCATGGAATTTTAAGCAAGTTCAGCTCAGCATGAATCAGTAATTTTTCAATAAATGTGTATTTCTAATCCAAGATAATGAAGATGCTTAATTAATGTAGGATATTTAAGTAAAATTAATAAAATAGTGATGTCAGCTAGTTGAGTGCTTTACTTGTAGTATTTAAAATTTGGTCAATCAATATTTTTAAAAATTTATTGGAGAATAAGCGTGCCATCAAATATTATAACATCATTTTATACACTGGTCATTTTAGTTTTTAAACTTTACTAAGATTTACCAACAAATTATACACGGAGTGATATTATCGGCACTGAGAGCAATATTATAAAAATTGAGTTCGACCCTAGAATTTTTCCAAAGAAAATGATGCTTTTGACTGGACTAAAACTGCTGAATGTATAACATTTTCCGGTTATTTGTTAATCTGAAATAATATGGCGATATGTACTATCACGCACAAAATTAATGTAATTAATTAAGTATTTAATTGACTATTGTGAGACTACAGTCAGATATTACTTTGGGAGATATGGGACGAAACAAATAAAATACAAAATATTAATTTAACAGACATACATAAAAATATGTAGGGTGATTCATTAAAAATGGGAAATCTCGAAACAGGAGATACTAGAGACATATGATGATTGAGCCCTGCATGCCTTATACAAATGTTGCTGGTTTAAGAGATACAGGATGTTCAAAGTTATTATCATTATTAGTATTTTATTGTAAACATTCTTGAGAAGTTAACTTTATTTATAGAGTAAAAATAAAAACTGATATTAAATTTTGATTCTGTGTCTCTACTCACTTCTCAGAAGAATATAATGTTTCTCAAGGTGTACCACAGGGGTCAGCTCTAGGGCCCTTGCCTTTCATTTTATGTCAACGATCTACCAAACCACATTAAAAGTGGGTTAGTGATGATGTTTGCTGACGACAACAGCACCATAACTGTGGAAGATTCGATATTACCAATTATTCTGCATGAAAAAAATCGGTAATGTATTAGATGAATTTTCTGCTTGGTGTGATCGCAATAAACTTATATTAAACACAGCCAAAACAACACACATGAATATTTATCACAGGAAACCCTGTATTCTGCAAAACTTTCAATTTTATAACAAAAGTAAATTTTTAGGAGTTGTCTTGGACGCGACTTATCCTGGAAATCATAAATTGACATCGAGTTCGGTTTTCGAGAAACAAACAATGGCGCATACCGCGATCGCCTATCTTTTTCGACTACCGAGCTACAGAGCGTTTTTGAAAAATTGACATTTTTGAATGACCTCTATATCTCAATTACCACGTGTCGAACCGTTGCTGATAAGAAGAAAATTATGCATGCCTCAGTTTTCGAGATATAGACATGACTTGTATTTTTTAAAATGGAACACCCTGTAAATTATTTCATTATTCGATGACAACTTAAATTAGTTTAAGGACCAAGAGGCGACTGATTGTGAAATTGTCGACAGGGTTTGAATCGGAAAAACTCAGTTACGCTGCGAAAGTGGCTTTGAAATCTAAGGGAAAAGATTCAGAAGCCAAAATAACCATTGAAGCTGTGTTTATGACACAGCCTGGCATGCTGCACAAAAATCGGAAGACTTAGTTCTTTTAACGCCAGATGTGACGGTTTCTTTAATTGTCGAAGCCAAATTAAAGAAACGTCAGTACACGTTTATTAGACAGCAAGCTATAGAAAAACATGCGGATATCTACCTCTATTACCACAAAGTTTTAGAATCTAAAGCCTGATGTTATGCGCCAATTGACACCCTAACAGTAACAGAACAGTCCGCGGAAGTTCAAGTAAAAGCCCTTCTGGATCATACGGTTTCCCGAATCCTGAAAATGCAAAAACCCGTAATATTATGTCTTGCTCCCGAAACAGTAAGAAGTTTAGTACTGCTAGTAAAATGAGGTTGCGATGGTAGTAGCAGCCATTCTCAATATAAGCAAAAGTTTTCCGAGTCCACCTTAAGAGATAGCGATCTATTTTTAACTTCCATGATTCCCTTGTAATTGTTTGCGCAATTGCCGGAAGATGAAAAAACAATTTTGTGGCAAAATCCACGTCCATGGCCAACAAGATTTTGCAGGCCTCTTCGAATTTAGTTCTTGAAAGAAACAACTGACATTTCACATTGCGAGATGACCTATATAAAAAGTCAAATTGACAAGCTTCAACCAACGACATGGACTTCTCAAGAAGAAGAAATTAAAGTTTTTGTATCCCATACTTACATTATGATTATGATAAACGGAAAAATATGTAACGCTATTATCGACACTTCGTCTTCACAAACATGTTACGCATTTGCAAGGCCACCCCAAAAGAAATGAACAGTATAGAGAATGTTGTCGAAAAGGAGAAGAACGAGAAAGCTTTTAAATTTGGACTATCAACTTTACATGCCTGGATTAGATGCTTCGAATGTTTGCCTCACGTATCCTATCGTTTAGATATTAAGAAGTGGCAAGGACGTGCTGAAGATAAAGGTAGTGTAACGAGAGAAAAATGTTGATACAAAATGAATTTAGGACTAAAATGGGTCTGCTAGTTGATCAACCTAAAAGAGGACCCAGCTACATCGGCTTCAATCATTGGTATCGATGAAAATATTATTAAAAGATTTGCTGTTCTGTAAACCATTTCATGTGGACACGAGGTCGACATTTGATGTGTTCCACGAGGATGCCATACAGACTGACAGATTATTCGTGTCCACGTATATGCCGGAATCTGTACATAAAATTTTAGTTCACGGTTCCACAGTTATTAAGTTCGCCTTATTGTCGACAGGTCAATTGTCCGAAGAGGCGGAAGAATCCTGAAATAAAGATCTTAAAAAAATATGGAGAACATGACAGCAGAAAAGTTCTCGAGTTGCAACAAATCAAGACCTATAATAGATTTTTAATTTCATCAGATCCACTGATCACTTCTCTTCGTAAACTTCCCCAGAAGAAGTCAAAGTTGTTACCTAAAGTCTTTGGCTCTTAAAAGAGCCCAAAAATCCATCTTTTGAGGAGAATGTGACCAGATATCCTGATTCCGAAATCGAACGTGAAAGTGACACAGACTCGAATGATACCGATGAATAACTGACGTTCCTCTCTTTTGTATTAATAAGAGTATACGCATCTTTTGCGTTAAAAAGTTATATACCTCCGTTAATTATTAGTACTGTACTATATTTTTTGCATTATTTTACTCGTATTTTGTGAGTCATTTTAAACAGAATGCAGGAAAAAAATGTAAATTTTCACTTTGTCAAAAAACTATCCCCTACAAAGCCACCCCTGGGTTTGATATTTTTTTATTATTTTTTTTCATACTTCATGAGTCATTTTGAATAGATTGCATGAAAAAACACGTGTAAATAGCCACTGCCAAATAACCACCCCTTAAAACCCACCTCAGATTTATTTATTTTTTTCACTATTTTTCTTGTGATTCCTGATTTATTAAGACAATAATCAGATTTTTGTCAACTTCTTTGTGATTTTCGACCACTGTGCGATATAGTGATAATTCTATAATGAATATATTTAATTTTAAAGCATGTTTTTATTTTTAACGAATGTTTAAAAAGTGATTTTAATCTGTAACAAATATATTTTAATTTTAACATATTAGTTCTAAAAAACCATGGAAAATTATATTCTATAACCAATCTCATGCTAAAATGTTAACTCATATTGTTAAATTTCGGTTTTAAACCACAATATTTAAAGGTTACTTTATAAAAGATTGTAAAATAATTCTCTTATTTATATTAATGATTTTTAACGCACACGCTAATTTTCATTTTGTTTGACACACAACCATTCCCACCGATATTGCCAGTGCCGGTGGCGGGATTAGAACCCGCAGGATGATGGAGAGATTATCTAGTCACACTTGCCATCGCGTTCTCTAGCCAACTACTCCACCCAGCTAGACAAATGCAGCCAATATTACAGGTATATAAATAAATGCATATATATTAGTGCAGTCAATATGGTGTAAAAATTCCCTTGACCTGGGCAAAATTGCAACACAAATGATTCTTTTTGCATTCTATTGTGAAAAGTGTCTACTTTAACATATTCAAAATTCCCATTAATACCGGCGCAGGAAATCAGTCAAAATCCAAGATGGCGGCTGAATTTTGTATTTTTCATTACAAAATTTATAACTGTGTATAACTTTGTATTTATAAGGTGTAACTTGGCAGAAATGTTTAAAATACAAAGATAAAAGCATAAAATAGGTATTGAATAGGTAAGGTATGTATTGAATCACTCAAATTGCCTATTATACATTAGAGAAAACTTTATTACACATTAGACTTACAAGAACAAAAGACCATTATTTCAAAGTATGGGTTATTTTCCTTTATTGAACAAAAATTAAAATGATTTGGCTGTTTTTTCACAATTCATCATAATCTTCATCTCTACTTTCCATTTCTTCATCTTCTATTCGCTGCGGACTATTTTCACAATTTGTTTCTTGACACTGACCACATGAACTGGTACATTCCAAACCATTCTTTCGGCAACTACATTTCATGGCACCACAGCCGGTTTTGCAGTTACATCTTACTATGCGTAATATACTTTCAGATGCTGGTGGCAAATCCATTTTTTTCGGTACATACATATTATCATGTATATGGAGTATGCCCCTCTCTGTTGGGTTCAAGCCTTCTTACATTTGCTTCCATATACAAATTTGCAAATATGCACGGAGGCTATGGTACTTGACAGCTGATTCCGTTGGGGGAAGGTTCTGTGGCTGAACAAAACATTTTGCCTTCGATACTTTATCAATAATAGTTCTATACCTAAGTGTATTTAATGTATCATCTGGATTTCCACCATTATCTTCTTTCCAAATTTTTCAACCTGACTGGGATTAAGGTTTGTTGAGCTGAACGATAGTGCAAGTTCACGAAAGTATTGATCTTCAACAACACGTTTGAAAACTGATTGCTTTCCAATATGGAATATTCTGGAAGTGCTGTTACATCCTGTATACGAATGTATAAAGAATAGACTGTTCGCTAAGTCATTTCCGAGCGAATATCTAATGGCATTGATATCATAAATGTTATTCTGTTTGGAAGGTTTTTTATCACTTCTGAAAAACAGCTTGTGGTATGCTTGATTACACCAATAAATCAGCAATACCAATAGGTCAGTGTCTTCTCCTATCACTGTTGTATTTTTAATTTTTGAAGATTCCACTGCAGTTTTAACAATGTCAACATCAGCATCATCAACTGCATGAATTACTGAACATCCCTGTTGTCGTATTTCTTCAGCGATTAGAGTAATTATTTTCTGCTTGTTTCCCTTATTAGTGAGAGACATTTCCTTACTTCCTGTGAATGTCATATCTGGTGTGAAATTCACGGAGGGAAAAATTGTATTTGTTCGGCGAGTATGGGTCTTGACTTTTATTGTGTATTCTGATGTATAACCATCAAGAACTACAGTTGCTTGCCCATAATTAGGTGTCACATACAGCTTTAGTACATAATAAGACTTATTTTGAGTGCACGTTTTTTTCCAAAATGGTGGCCTTTAAATATTTGAAAACTAAATACCTAATTATTTAAATGGCCGCCATTTTGAAAAAGAAATTAAGTAAAGTCAATGGTTATTTTTTTATACTTTTATCTTCGTATTTTAAACATTTTTGCCAAGTTATACATTATAAATACAAAGTTATGCAAAGTTATAAATTTTTTAATAAAAAAAAAATTCAGCCGCCATCTTGGATTTTCACTGACTTCCTGAGCCGGCATTAATGGGGATTTTGAATATGTTAAAAAAGACACTTCACACAGTATAATGCAAAAAAAATCATTTGTGTTGCAATTTTGCCCAGGTCATAATTTATTTTTACTGCACTATATCAATTAATTTAAAAAATATATATTTTTTTATGTAACTCTGAAAAATGGCAAATATTTTCGCTGCCTGATGATTACAGCAATACTATTGTAACGGTTAATACAAATTATCTCAAAAATGGAGTGGCCAATTAAAAACACAAAGTATATTTTATTTGTAGAATTAAAAATTGAATCTAAAAAAAATTAATTTTCAACAACCTGTATCAGCATTTATAACAATTTTTGTCTTAACTTGGACCATATAATCTGCAGTTGTCGTTTGTTGGTGATTTAAAAAACACCCTGTATAAGAATATGCCTTCCTCGCTTTGAATTATAAATCGCTAATTTCAAGTTTACGCCATAAAATCCACGCTTAGATGAATACCATATGCTGACAGCATAAATTGAGACGGTATTTAATTAGACGCAGTGATTAAATTTGATCTTTAGACATGTGATATGAATTCATACTTACATGCAGCCAAATCCTGTAGTTGTTGAAATTCCTGTGGGGACAATTTTTCCCATTGCAGGGCCATTGTTAGGACGTCGGGGAATCCCGAATGTCCGACACCAACTAACTAACCAGGATCATCTGAAATATAAACAAATAATAAGTCTTTGATTGAAGCTATGTAAAGATATCTGATTCAATGTGATTCAAAACACAATAAACATATTTATTGAACGAGATGTAATATTCCATTTTTCCTAGTAGATATGAAAAAAGTGTTTACATGTTTAAGTTTGTTTGCATATTTCACACGATATAATCTTAAATTCATTTTCACTTAATAATAACTTTCGAGTTCAAAGTTTCAAACATATATTTTCCAAGATTTATTTTGCTTAGAACTCTACAAGACTATATTGTCAAAATTTTAAAAAGCAGCATCTGAAACACATTTTTATGCTGACGATCAATTTATTTTTGAATGGAATATTCTGTGGCATTACACCAGTCAACTATACTCGTATTAGCTTTAGAGATACTTAGAATTCGATTCATTGTACTCTCTGTGGTCTGTAATATTTACAGCACATTATCCATTGCATCTTTCATACGATATTATGAACGCAAATATTTAAACAATGTGGCATGTAACCTACACTTACACTATCAGTAAGATTTCTCTTATACCCATAATTACAAGTACATCAACCCTTAAATATACTTTCAACTTGTTCAGAATGTTGAAAATTTTAAATATTAATGATAGGAAAAGTGGAATTTATTTCAGTAATTTCGAAATAAACATATTAAACACTTAATCAAATTTAATAAAAACTAAACAAATTACCCAAGATATTGCCACTCACTTATAAGATCAGTGTTACCAGGTCTAGGGAATTTTTTTCAAGATTTAGATTTTTATTTTAAATATAGGGAATAGGGAATTTAGCGGATGTTATATAAAGAGAAAGAATACCTAGAATTTTCTAAAATTTTAAAATATTCGCTAAATTCCCTATTTTTCTATTTGAAATAAAGACCTAAATCTAGAAAAAAATTCCCTAGATCTGCTGTTATAGATACTCATAATTATAAAACCGCTGCCAATTATTTGGGGAACAGAACTTCCTCACCGTAGTAAAACTCGACGTGTGATGGAGTTTATAATAAAAGTAATTTTTGACGTTTCAAAAAAGTTACATTTTTTGACGTTTCAAAAAAAGCCTTATTTTGACGTTTCAAAAAAGTCATATTTTGACGTTTCAAAAAACTCGATGTCTGGTGGAGTTTGTAATAAAAGTAATTTTTGATGTTTCAAAAAAAGTCACATTGGTGGAATGTCACTAATATTTTAAAATTTGAAATGTCAAAAAAAAATTTGACATTTCAAATTGACGTTTCAAAAATGTCACTAATTTCTTTTTTTTAAATTTCATATTTTAAGAACCGATTTTGTTCATCAACGAACTCAACCTTGATCTTGACCTCTAGAATGTGTGTACCAAATTTGAAAGCTTTATCTCAAAAACTGTAGCTGCTATCGCGAACCAGACAGACAGACATACAAACAGAAATTTTTTTTGTCTGAAATGTTGTGTATCGTCATGATTCGTCGAGATTCGTCCAGAAATGCAATAAAAATTTACAGAATTTGTTTGTCCTTCCTCACTTTGAGGGGTGAGGAAGTAAAATCACTCAAGGTAGTAGCAATAATTTTTGAGAAAAACTAGATTTCACGAAATGCGATCATCCTGTATAAAGTGGAGGCTTACGCTCAACGTAATAGGTGATACCGATAACGAAGTGAGAGGACCCTATATGGGTATATTTCTATGAAAACAGTTTTAATATCCTATCGGCAGAATATAAAAAATTAGGTCTGTTTTAGCCTTTGCAGATCAATTCATAATATAACTGCTCAAAATTGTATTCATAATCCAACCTAGTAAAAATATATATAAGTGCCGTTTAAAAAACATGAGTCTGATTTGCCACAGTTCTATAGTCTAAAATATCCCTTTTCCAGTCTTCTGCAACTTTTGTATTTTATCTTTCGTCCCAAATAAATGGGCCATCTTCCATCCAAATATTACTGGTCCACCCTATATAAACAAAAAAAGTCTTAAACAATATACAAATAAATATTAAAAGACTTCTCACAAGGTATATGATACTTGAATGTGAGATTATGCACCCTTCTAGTTCTTAAGGAAGTTTTTATTTAATCGTTTATTTTGTTTTATTTCTTTATATTTTTTTATTTTTCATATTTTTCTTAAGAACTGTCTCCCTCGATAGTGACTTAAAAGTACTTTTGGATAGAAATAAACTTGATTTAAACGTGTTATCTTGGTCTCGGGGAATATGTGATAGATTTTTGTATAGACCTCTCAGAAACACCCTGTATAGTAAATAAAATAAAAGTAAAATAAATCACCGAACAACATTCTACAACCAATTTTGATCCAAGTAACAGATACAGTAAAGGGTGGTATTTGAACAGCAAACAAAACGTGATCCCCATTTCAACGTTAAGAATATCTTGTTTTATTTTCTTAGTTCGATAATTGTTGTAAAAAAAAAAAAAATTCAGTGATACACTGTTATTTTACTTATTAAAACCTTTTTTGGTATACCACTTACGTGAAACCACATTCTGAGAGTGAGAGGGGGCTATATGCGTGTGTCTTAACACCCCAAGTTTTCAATATACAATGTAAATATAACTAACAACTTTATGTTAAGAAATCTTTATAACAGTTTAATAAACTCAGAAAAGTGCCAATGTTGAGATGAAAATGTCCAAAAATGAAATATATTTTATTTGTATACTGTAAAAGAAAATTACGGCATAAATAAGTAACTAAAAAAATTAAATTCGTTATATTCTAGAAAGTTTCCCGTTTTCAACTATCAATAAGCATCTGTCAATAGCAAAAGCAAACACAGATCGCCGTGTTTACTTTTTTCTTTAAGATGACAAAATTGATAACGTTCGCGACATCAGGAAATTCGAGGTCCGTAAAGGACTCCTTTACGGATCTCGCAGGAAATTAACATGGTTGAAAGAAAGATCGAACCACAAGCGATGTGTTTGCTTCTGGTTGATGTAGGGTAACTTTTTTGACCATCGTAGAAATACACTGTGTTCAAGTAGATGGTATATGTCATATTTTATTTTAGGTTAATAAAAATTTCTATTTATAAGGTATACCAATACCTAAGACACCATAAATCACTAAGTTTGACACAAAATTACTCTTCGCCACTTGAACTGGTTAAAAGAGATTCAAAATAAACTTAATAGTTTACGCACATTTCTTTGTAGTTGATTCAGAATAAACGTCTGTATATTTAAGAAGGAATTAGTTATTTTTACATAAGGAATTAGCAAAATTAATATTCACAAGTAGTTTAAATTGTTTGAAGTTATATTAATTTATTTTTGGTGTCAAAACTTACACCTACAATAATATATCAATCATCTCAAACAGATTGTGTCTGTAATCAATATATATTCTGTAAGCTAAACCTTTAACACTTCAAGCAAATCATAAATTACTTTGTATATAATTTATATTACTTTGTTAAATAAAATACATTTAAATTTTCATTTCGAACGTTTTAATAAAAAAGACTATAAACAAAATTGTCTTTGTAAATGAAGCGGAGAACAAACTGTTATAACAACCATTACGAACACTGTGGGTATAAATTTCCTGGTACGGGTTATTAAAGAATTTATTTTGTCATCAGGAAAAATTTAAACATCAAATTAGTTTTTTTCATTTCATGAAATTTTATTGCAGTCTAACGTAAAAACTTCCCTCAAGTGGTATAATAAAAAAATAAGTTACCAGTTGAATTTAAACTGGGAAAATGCCGTTGAAATCGTGATGGAATATTAAGAACAAGCAACAAATTAAAAAAATATATGGACAATTCTAAGTGTTTTTGCGAAAATAATCTATTGAAAAGAAAACATTAAATTAATTCCATATATTTTGCGCACTGTATAATAGATTTTGAGACAAATTAGATACGGATATATTGACGGTTATTCAATTAGGAGGCTTTCTCGGCTTATCCATCGTTGATGAAAGTTCTCTTTTAACCGTTCTGCCATTACAGCTACATTTTGCATAAGTGCTCCATTTAATAGAAGGTACAAGGTAATTTACTGAGATTTCCCACCCCAATTTTTTTCTTGTTATTTTTATAGTTACAAAAAAATTTTTTTTAATAATAGTTTCGCTGGTTTTGTCATACCTAGATTACAAACATGGAATTAAAAATAAATAAAAATCAGTAAGCTCTAACTTAAAAAGAAACAAGTGCTCGATATGAAGTTCGTTTTCTTCCATGCAAGAACGATATCCTCGTAAAACATTTTTTGAATATGTCAGGGTTTTTATTTAGGCTATCAATATCGTCTATTATTCAACCTTGCAATTCATTAATATTTTCAGAGTTGCTATTTGTACGCTTTGTTCTTGAGATAACCCCAGAGAAAGAATTCTATTGGGGTTACATACGTACTGTGAGGAGGCCATCTCTACCCATCCTATCACCGTAACTATCGTTCAGGTAAGCAGTGATCTCTCTGTTGTTACGACAGGGAGCTAATGCATCTATTTTTTTTTATCAATGAAAACATTTTGAAATTTTGGTTTTCAGGAATAAATTTAAATTTAAAGACTTTCCTATCCGATACTGGAGTTTTCATTACCGAAATTTAAATTAAGCGCGCATCAGATTCAAAGGAGATCGTATATTTGTTGTACTAGACCACTCTCTATGTTTAATTTCAGTATATTTAATTATATTCTATACAGAGTTAGTTAAATTCAGGCGTCGTCATTAGGATCACGTAAACCGTAAGAGATACAAACGAGGTTAAATTAGGGCACAGTTGTGGAATTTTATGCCAAGTAATATGACGGAAAAAAACAAGTAATTTGTTTCATTTTCAAAATTTCTGAAAAAAATAACTGAAAATTTGAGTCTTTGTTTTTCTTTGATAATTCGGTTATGAAGAGTCGAATGGAAAAGTAAAGGCACTCCTCCATAGCACAATTTTCTGCTCTATCCGTAGGTGATCACCAATGTATGTCGTTTCGTTGCTACAGAACCATCCACAACTTGGAGGTCCCTAAATATCCATGGATATTCCTAAATAAAATAATTTGAAAAAAGTATTATTTAAAATAACAACAGCGTGAAAATAAAGTTATATCGACTAAATACTTCTTATTTGTGGATTGACCAAAAATCTAAATATGCTTATCTTCCTTCAAAACCACACAAAAAATATGAAATCTTCTCATACTAATAAATCCCATTTTAAATGGCACTTGTTACAGGATGTTTCAAAAATATCGCTTTATTAAAAAAATATGCACAATTTGTCAGATAAAATACGATATTTGAGCTGAGTTTCCTTTTGAAATATTCTGTGTAATATTTTAGACTTATTCCATGCATGACCAACTTGTCAAAACTTTGTTTAGGGTTTTGTTTTATGGCTATCAATGGGTACAAGTAAAATCGGCTGCTAGTGGACCATTTTAATCCGATTTTAAATTTTTAAGAACGGTTGTACGGCGAACTGTTTTCTCTATCGATCTGTTGAAAAAAAAATGGGGTTGTCATTTAAATAACAAAAGTTGATGTCGCTTCTGAAACAGGAAGTCATAAATTTATAGATACTAAAATTGTATGAAATATCATTGAGATTGATGTCAAAATAAGGATGGTACTTGTGCCTCGTCTGTGAGTCACTCAGTATACCAAGGCGGATAAATCTTGCTTCTAGTTATAGTTTTTGGAATAATTATATCAACAATTATATAATATGTGTATCTTAAAATTGTACGGATGCATAATTTCGATCTGTAATATTTGGTAGAAAGTGCCAATCAATAATTGCGAAATTTTGACAAAGTTCAACTAAATTATGGTTATGTAATATTACGGTATTTTATTGTTCAACAACTGAAAAAAAATATTACAGAAAGGGCATTTAATTTAAATTTAATATTTAAAATCTTTGTATATTGACATGCTCAAAGTGCTTAACAATTATCGTATATAGATAGGTTCGATTCAAGTATGCCCAAAGGTTATGCTGTGAATGATAACTGTGTTGTTTAAAATGTCAGTGTTCTTTTGTTTTCACATGTTTTGGTGAAGGCGCTATAAAAAGTTCTTGACACGATTTGTTGTTCAGGTAAGAACTTTCGTCTTTTGAGGGTTGGTTATTGGTCCTAAAATACGTTTTTAAGACATATTCTAACTACAAATATGCCACACCGACAGGCACATCTTGTAAAATATGGTTTTGAAACATGTAAACTATTTCCTCCATTTATTTAAAGGGATGATATTAATGATACAAAAAGATGAGCCAATGATTGATTTTTTTTTAATGTTTTCTCCTCTCCAGAAATGTCACACCTAAAAATATATAAACCAAAATGAAATAATTGAAATATTTTGGATTAGTTGACGTATGTAGTAGAAAAGAAATTTTGTGTTGTACGATTGGCCGAAAGCTTTTTGTTGTTATACTCATACCTTGTCCTTTGGGGGCTGCAAATAAATCCCGTAGGTTAATGCCGTAAAAGAGAAACGTACCACAAAATATTTAATCGTATGACATCAATACCAGCTTTAACTTTTCTAACTTCTCTAATAATCTGCGATGTGCTAGTGTATGCAATTCCTTATTTAGAGATAATTAGAAAATTGAATTAGAAGCATTAATCTGATCTGATCTGATCACATCTGTACTGGGTGTTCACGCAAAATTGTGTGCCCCTATTTTAGGGGGTGCACAAATTTATTATAGCATTCGAAAAAACCATAAATAGAAAAGTTTTAGGAAATTTTCTGTAGATTTAGATTATACGATTGGAAAACAATTACACATCGCATTAAATAGTTATTGACCACACTTATGTTTTTTTAAATAGAACACTATGCATATTCTTATATTTATAAAATGTCCACTCTTTTCTGATTTAGAAAATATATACTTATTAATATTATAATGTTGACATAAATATTGTGACCGACGTTCTATGGTGCATATATTAGTTATTTATATTGTGTAAATTAATTATTAACTCTAAATTATTTCTGCGAATTGAATTTTATTGAAATTTAATAACATTCTTTGTTCTCTCACAAAAAGTGAAAATATTTTGTTCAGTACTTTATTTACATTGACAAATACATTAATATACCTAACTGCTGCAAATACAGCATCAACATATATTTTTTCGAATTCGATTAGAAAACTTGATTCTGTATATAAAAAGGATACATCAAGTAACATAAATGTTTGGGTATGTAGCAAAATTTTTTACGGTTTAATTGTTAACGATTTTTTTCATGGCAAGCAAGATAAAATACTTTTCATAACAAAAGTTTTATTTTATTTTGCTTTACTTAAATATTTCCAGGTTATACTTTTTCGATCAGAGGTAAAATTATCTATAAAATACTACATGTTTCACAAAAAATAATGTTATAAATTCCAAAACTGCGAAAGAAATTTTTGTTTAATAACAATAATAATAATAATGTTTATTAAATCCAACAGACTTTACAGTCCATGAATCTGGATACAATATAGATACTTATACTACACTATTGTAATTTAAAGGTAAAAGCGATACACTAATACACAAATAATATTAAAATTGAAGTATATCAAGATTTGTAAAAACAGTTCAAGAAGAGATTTATAATTAATATACAGTGTGGAAATTAAGTAACGCATAAATTCAGTAATTCCGTTGATATTAATTTTTTGGAAAAAATCTCGAAGGGGTATAGCGATTTTAACTTCAGCAAATATTTTTAGTCTATTTTCAGTTTCTTATGTCATTTATTTTTTTTAAGTTATGACGTCATCGACTTTTTTTTTAAATGACAACCTATATTTTTTTATTATTGATTTTGGTAGTAGTTTTTTATTCCGGTTCCGACCGTATAAAATTTTCAATATGTTATTATTTGAAAAAAAATCGAAAAAACAGTCTTAAAGTTCAAATAACAAAAATTCATTAAATTGGGAAAATTTATCTAGTTGCCTAAGTTTCACGGAAAGTTATCGACGGCACACTCGTTTTTATTTTGAAATTATACAAATAGTTGCAAAATCGAACTAACGTGATACACCGGCAACTAGATAAATTTACCCAATTTAATGAATTTTTATTATTTGAACTTTAAAACTGTTTTTCTCGATTTTTTTCAAATAATAACATATTGAAAATTTTATACTGTCGGAACCGGAATAAAAACTACTACCAAAATCAATAATAAAATATGTAGGTTATCATTTAAAAAAAAGTCGATGACGTCATAATTTAAAAATAAATGATATAAAAAACTGAAAATAGACTGAAAATATTTGCTGAAGTTAAAATCGCTATACCCCTTGGAGATTTTTTCCAAAAAAATTAATATCAACGGAATTACTGAATTTATGCGTTACAAAAGTTCAAATAACAAAAATTCATTAAATTGGGAAAATTTATCTAGTTGCCGGTGTATCACATTAGTTCGATTTTTCAACTATTTGTATAATTTCAAAATAAAAACGAATGTGCCGTCGATAACTTTCCGTCAAACTTAGGCAACTAGATAAATTTTCCCAATTTAATGAATTTTTGTTATTTGAACTTTTAAGACTGTTTTTTCCTCGATTTTTTTTCAAATATAACATATTGAAAATTTTATACTGTCGGAACCGGAATAAAAACTACTACCAAAATCAATAATAAAAAATGTAGGTTATCATTTAAAAAAAAAGTCGATGACGTCATAATTTAAAAAATAAATGATATAAGAAACTGAAAATAGACTGAAAATATTTGCTGAAGTTAAAATCGCTATCCCCCCTTCGAGATTTTTTCCAAAAAATTAATATCAACGGAATTACTGAATTTATGCGTTACTTAATTTCCACACTGTATAATTTGGTTCCCTATAGAACAATATTAATTGATGTGTTGTTAAATTAAGTTAAATCAATGTATTGGTGTTAACCGTTTCCCTAATAGTACTTAAAAATACATGTGAGTCATCACAGAAAATATCAGCTGAGTATTGCAATCTGCACATGCTATATAACAGAGAATTTTTGTGTTGGTTTGTACAAGGAATATCACACCTAAATGTAGGAGAATTTCTGGACCCAATTCTAGGCACATAAAACTGAAGCAAATTTAAAAATTCAGAATCATCAACTTGACCGTGTACGAGTTTGTATAATTGCATAATGTTTGATATCTTACGTCTAATGAATGAATAAGGGTTCCAAGTTAAATTCATTAATTAAATCAGAATAATTATAGTTTATATCTGGATATCTTTCGTATTTAATAAAATTCATATATTTACAAAATGTTCGCTGAATTCTCTCAGTTGCCTGAATGTGAATATTATAATGTGGACTCCACACAATACAATAATATTCTAAACAACTACTCACAAATGCAAAATATAGAATTTTTAGACAGTCAATATTTGTAAAGTTTCTAGTGTTCCTTATAATAAAACCAAGCATTTTTAGACTACGATTACTAATGTAATCATAGTGTGGTTGGCACCACTTTTTGAGAGGGTCCTTCTGCGGAGCTTGCTGGGGGCGGGACCTTCTAATCGCGGGGTTGCCCTAAGGGGGGTGGCGGTACCCCGGGGGGGGGGGGGGGGGGCTTTTTTTTTGGGGGGTTCCCCTCCCCCCACCTTTTTTTTATATCTTCATCTATATTTTGTACGCGGTGGCCCAAATAAATTTAGTTCAACTGTTAATTTTATTTTATTTTATTATTTAATTTTGTTTCATTTTAATTAATTTAACATCAGATGTGGGATAAATGACCTAGTTATTATTAGTGATTACGTGAATAAGTGATTAAAGTGAAGTTTAAAAAAACTCATAAAAAAATGCCACGAGAAGGCGAAGTCGAGTCGCGTCAACGACCAAGTGTTGGGAACTGGAGAGCACGTAGTAGGAGACCAGTTTGGAGAACTTCTCGGTGAAAAGTTTTTAATGAGCAACGGAGTCATTGGAGGGAAGTTTCTGACGGACGTCGAGGGGAAGTTTCTGATGGGCGACAGAGTCATCGGAGGGAGGCTTTTGATAGACGCTGGAGGGAAGTTTCTGATGAGTGACCGAGTCATCGTAGGGAGACTTCTGATAGGCATCGGCGGGAAGTTTTTGATGAGCAACGGAGTCATCGGAGGGAAGTTTCTGACGGACGTCGTGGGGAAGTTTCTGATGGGCGACAGAGTCATCGGAGGGAAGCTTCTGATAGACGTTGGAGGAAAGTTTCTGATGAGAGACAGATTCATCGTAGGGAGACTTCTGATAGGCATTGGCGGGAAGTTTCTGATGAGCGACGGAGTCATCGGAGGGACGTTGCTGATGAGCGACGGAGTCATCGGAGGGAGGCTGATAGGCAAAGTCACAGCTACAAGTAAAGTCACCGGACAGGGTAAGTTAGAGGTACATTGTCCCAGCTCAAGAAAAGTCACTGGACAGAGTATGTTAGGGGTACGTTGTCCCAGCTATTATTACTTCTGGTAGGTAGCGGTATCGGGTCAGACTTTTACTTCCTGGAGTCACAATTGGTACAGGGCTAGCAGGGTACTAGGTGACCATTAGGCTAAGTTATCACTAAGTTAGTAAAGGTTATGTTTTAATTAAGTTCAATAGTTAAAAGTTTTTTATTTGGTTAATTATAATTATTAATAAACTTGGCCAAGTTCATTATTTAATTTATAGGTTAGGTCAGATGGTGGGTGACTACACAGGACTACAAAGTTACAGAACTTTAGGTTGCACGATATTATTATTTTTGCATTGTTGCTGTTATTTTGTACTATTAATGCTTAACCGGCTCGAAGTTTTAATGCAAACAATTCGAGTTTCAGCCATTGGACTTGAAGAGTGAGGACACTCTTTGGTCAGGAAAGGCCGAATGTACTTCTTGAGAGGGTCCTCTGCGGAGCATGCAGGGAGCGGGACCATCTATTCGTTGGGTTGGCCTAAGCAGGGTAGCGATACTCAGAGCGACGAGCCGGAGGGCATTTTTGGTTGAGCGGTTGAAGTACCATAACGTTGTACTAATACATGCTATCTATGTTTTGTACGCGGTGCGGTGGCCCAAATAAATTTAGTTCAACTGTTAATTTTATTTTATTTTATTATTTAATTTTGTTTCATTTTAATTAATTTAACATGTGGGATAAAAGATAATTCCGGATCAAAGATTAGTCCAAGATCCTGTATCTGGTGAGATCTTGTTGTAATTGTAATTGTATATTCATATGTAATCTTCTCCCGTTTTCTAGAAAAAGTCATCACCTGACATTTTTTAGTATTGAAACTTAATTTGTTAGCAACACACCAAGCGGTCAAGGAGTTAATGTCTGATTGTAATGTTTGACAATCATGTTCATCATGGATAACTCTAACAATTTTCAAATCATCAGCATATAAATAAGTTTTAGAGTCTAGCAACTCAACAATATCATTAACAAAAAGTAAGAACATATTAACGGGCCTTGCGTGACACCACTTTTGGCACAATATAAAATTGACTTGAATCCTCTATGCTCCACATATTGCAGTCTCTCGGTTAATAAAGAAATAAAGAGTATAATGAGATTATCACACAGTCCAAAATATTTAAGTTTATTAATTATAGTTTTATGGTGCACCCGATCAAAAGCTTTCGTGAAATCAGTATATATTACATCAACTTGCTTCCTTTGATCAAGTGCACCTGAGACAAATTGAGTAAAATTGTACAAATTTGTAGCAGTTGATATACCCTTGATAAAGCCATGCTGGCTGTCACATAACTGTCTAACAACATGACTGGATACATAATATGATTTTTTAACCAATAAGCGTACCAGATACAATGTTAATGGAAAGAAACTCTTTTTTTTGTCATTCTTTCAAATAACCTCCTAACCGATAATTATTACAACATTTTAGCGTTTACAGGGTGATTGAGACTTGACTTGCTCCAATGATTCCATTCTTGAAAATGTAGATTTTCTTACAATCGAAATTACAGATTGGATTACGCCCACTGGACTTAATTATGCCAGACATACCTGTAGCGTCTATTTTTTTTTTTTTCATTGCTGCCTACTTTATGTATAACGATTATACTGTTCTAATGATGACTTTTATGATAATAAATCATTATCAAATTCTGAAAACAAAAATATAATTTTGAATGATATAAATCTCATGGATTAAATATTACAAAAAAAATACCACTATATTGATCCCAGAATCCAGCTGCGAAATATTTTTTTTATGATCTTCGTAATACACTAAAAGACTGCAAATAACAGAACACGTGGTGCTTATTACAGACATAAATATAAATATTTTAAACCAAATTGGTTATAAATATTTAAATATTATGATCGAATATAACGATCGAATTACCGGATGGGCAACTAAGAATGGACGGCGGCCATATCTCAGAAACTAATCATCGCACATGTTTAGGGAAAAAATTGTCTTAAGTAAAGTGACCCTGAATCACTGGAAAGTATTTTCGAGTTTCTAAAAGGCCGCTAAGGGCGTAACAGCCATGACCAAATGGGAAAGTAGGGTTTTCTCCATATTTTGCCCAATTAAGTGGCATTAAAAATATATGCATCGTAATCCTGGGAGAATTTCGAATATTATTAGTTTTACAATTTTTTTTCTATCTTCAAAAATAAAGTGGTGGGGAGATGCCAAAACAATTTTTTTTTAATGTCGACTACTCCGATTAGACTTAACGGAATTTAACAAACTTGGTCTCGTTACAAAGGGCTTTTTCTTAGTCTATCGAGTGAGCTTTACGGTGTTTTCATTTCATTATTACCGTCGCCGCTAGAGGACGTTATCTGACATGTCAATAAATATCGTGCTTTTTCTTAAAAAATTTAAATGGAATGGTATGGTTATTTTTACACAATAAAATAGAGAATTAAATGCTTCAGATGTCAGTGAAAACCGCAACTCGATAACTTTTTTCTAACAGTAGATATTAGCAAACAAAGTTAAAATAATGAATTATTATCAGATCTTGGCGATGAAATTTGCAAAGTAGCTGTTGAAAACAAGTTAGCTGTGAAAATTACAGAATGAAGAAACAACATAATAATATGTCAAAAATATTTAGTAGAATATATATTATGTAATATAAAAATTAGTAATTAATAAAGTAAACGCAAAAACACGTTTTTTTAATATTTTATAATATCAATTAAAAAATTTTCGTTTTTTTGTTTATAATTTTCTTTTATTATTCTCAGCAACTTTACTACCTCAATATGAATACTGAATTTTCATAATGTGCATTGTGAGGTTTTAACTAACCATAAGAAATAAATGGTAAACTTGTAAATATGAAATATCATGAAAACGAGCAACTTTGGGTATAGGGAACCCATATACCATCTCGAAGGGAATTTAATTCTACATCGATCTAAAGAATAATATACAGGGTGTTCCATTTAAGATTTTTGATTTATCAACGTTTAAAGATTTGAAAACTGACAGCGACTTTACAACCACCCTGTATAAAAAAATAAAAAAAAATTTTATGACTGTTCTACACAATGTTATGCGCCAATCGTCTGTGCAAAGTTGCAAATTCTAATAATATCTGGTATCAGAATTATAAATTTTTTAATGTTGACTTTCATGTGTAAATTTTTTTTCAAAATGCTTATAACTCAAACAGTAGACATTTTAGACACATGGTATCTTATATGATGATAGTGAGAATATTACGTAGAATCTAAAACTGCAATAATATACAGGGTGTTCTATTTAAAAAAATACAACTTTATCGTATATCCCTGTATAAAAGGAAGAAAAAAAATGGAAGTTAATAAAAAATAATAGTTAATTTCATTTAGGACAACTTTTACTTTAACATTTTTTTCATAGCACCTATAATTTCTGAGATAAGGTATAGGCCCAAGTTAAACGCGCCACCCCATAAACATTATAAGAACGAAGTCACCGGTGAATGTGATAAAATCTTATAATAATTCATAAATTTATTACTCTCTGCAAAGTTGCCGGTGATTATTCATAATGTCCAATGATTATGTATATTTTCCGGATTTTTCACTTTGACCGTAACACATATTATTGGTTGATTGAATAACAATAATTTTTTGATAAAAATGACTTTTCCGTATTCAACATGAATATCCACTCAAATTTGATTGAACCCATCACTCTAAAATATATTAGTAGGTACTGTGCCTTTGTATGACTTATTAAGAGAGTGTGTTGTATTATCGTAATAATTGGTCATTGTATAAATATTTATAAAAATAAGGTTGTCTTTGATACGTCCGAAAAATTGCTGCCTAATTATAATACTCATCTAAGATACAGGATTGACCAGACGCGCCGGCGCCAGAGCCGTGTCCGAGGCTACTTTCTCAAATATGTATTTATTATATATTTTACTCCATCAAAAATATGGATTACGATGCTAGGCGTAGCGGCGCCATCTAAATATATTTTTTTTCTAAATCACCCCACTATATAATATATATCTTAACATAAAGATTATTGTAAAATGTAACAAAATACTTTTCAATTTAGCTGCCCGTAGATTTATAGCTGAACACGATGCAAAATTACATATCTAAATGTGTCATTTTCTTTCCTGCTGACATTCAGTTGAACGAATTATTAAAAATCGTATTGATTTCCCATAAAAAAAATTGATGTGCTGGGCTAATATAGGAAAAAGAGAAAAATATTCTCATACTGTGATGTTTTATGCGACTCCTTGAAAACATTGATGTAATTTTATGTGACAGTGAAAAAGCCTTTTCAACCGGAAAAAAATAAAGTAATACATAAAGAGTGTCCAGTAAAAAAACAACAGTATTGCATTTTCTTGAGAAATAGTCAAGAGGATTCATTAGGTAGACGACAAGGGAATTGAGAATGTCTTTTTCGATCGTTCAAACGATATTAGCAAATATATATGCTACGAAGCCTACAGTTCACAACATTTAATACAAATTAACCAATTTGAAATGGAGAAAAAATGTGTTTCAACTATTTTTAATTATTATTAATTAATTATTTAAGTCACGCAGTCTACGATTAGACAGACGAGTCATATTTTTTTTAAAAAAACCATAATATATTGAATAAAATAATATTGACTATTGCTAGGATGAAAATGTATTTTTTGTCAATAACCAGACGCATTTTTTTTAAATATGGTCAATTTTAAAACAATTTTATGGCAACATAGTAGAGGTGTAATGTAAATATGTAAATGCCGCAAATTGTGATAACAATATCCCCATCTGTAAGAATGTAATTTATGGCCATACAACGAAAATAAGATGGGAGGCATTGCCCAAAATGATGGAAATCCTATAATTGAAAATGGCTACAAGTGTTGAAATTTTGTTGCAAATTTTTTTACACATTATACAAAAAAGTGTTTGGTATCGATTTATATGTTTTCGAGATCAAGTATTTCATTTTTTATGTCAAAAATAGACTTTGGGCGATGCCTCCCCATCTTATTTTCATTGTATAAGCAAAAACTACATTCTTACCAATAGTGATATTCTTATCAGAATTTGCTGTTTTCTAGTGATTTCTGTTGTGTAGCACCTCCACTAATACTCTTTAAGAAAAAGAAAATGTCTCAGATCTATTTAGGAAACATTTTTCAAAATAACACCCAATAAAAAGAAAGATACGTGTTCCTGATGCATTAAATTTCTTCAGCTTTTATCTTGAAATGTCAGTAGAGAGGTACTCCCAAATTTTAAAATGACAAATCATGTCAGAGTCAATCTTGAATAAAAAATCCAATAACTCGAGAAAGACTCATTCAATAATATCTTTCTTTGAGCCAGAATATTTTCTTTGGCAATTTTTATCTTAAAAGTTGAAAACAAAAAAGTTTGGAGAAGAAAAAACTTAAGAAGGTAGGACAGTTCCAGGAGGCACACTCTGTTGGGTTCTACTACACTCTATTCCTGGTTAAAACTAAAATTTGATATTTCAAACCGTTTAGAATTAGGTAGTTGCCAAAAAAGTTACCTTTATGAGCCCCTTTTCTGCCCCTGAAATTTTGCTCCGTAATTACTAATCATCTTGTATACACGATTATGATATTACAGGTTTAAATTGTAACAGATGAAATCGGAATTTAGTTTGTATGTATATAATTCCTTTAAAAATATTTACTTTTACCCTCAAAACATATTCTTGGTGTCAAAAAAATATAGAATAGAAAGAATAGAATAGAAGTTTATTGAATAGAAATCACTGTGTTTATAATTAGATAACTGCACAAATAATTCATAAGGAAAATAATATGTTAAGCAACTCACCTAAGTTACACATGTAACTTGCGTTGTGAGAATGCTCACAAGAGTGATCTGTACTAATTGTAAAATTATCATGAATGAATACACAATAATATTATACAAACAATGTTTAATGCAATTGAAAATTGATAAAATAAGATATTCAATGTTGTTTGTGAAACAAATGAGGAGGAGGAACAGGTAGCAAGTAGGCTTAGGTAGGTACATATATTTATCGATCATGTATGTACAGACATATATTTACGTATTAGTGAGAGAATGAAGAAATGAAGAGATGTTGGGTAAGTTAAATTAAAATATTGTTAGTTTTTAAATATGTTTTGGATGTTAGTGTAATTCTCATTTATAAATTTATTTAAGCATTTTTTGAAGATATGTAAATTTCTAATTCCTTTTATCGTTACAGGTAGCAGATTATATAACTTCGGTCCATAATAAAATATTAACCTCTGGATATGAGATTTTCGATAAAGAAGTACCTGACCTGCCATTTCAGTCTGGCTCCTGGCTTGATAATCATGTTGGACAACGTCCGGCTGTAATTTGTGCACCCATAGCATAGTGTGGTATGTATATAGCTTTCTTAGGTTCGTTAAACATATTTAATTCTGTGTAAAGAAGTGCTGATGGATATCGGTTGCTTTTTTAAATAAGATTTGTAATAGTGTGTTTTGAATTACTTGCAAACTTTTTATTTTGTTCTCGTATAAGCCACTCCATATTGTTATGCAGTATCTTATCGTAGACTCAGCCAAAACATAGTACACAGTATACAGATTTTTTTATTAAGCGTGTCCCTTAGTTGATAGAATTTGTATGTTAATCTTCTGAGTCTTTTTACGAGATAATCTACGTGTTCACTCCACCGAAGATACTGATCAATCATCACTCCTAAGTATTTAACGTATTTTATTTTATCTAGTGTATCACATTTACAGTTAGCTGTATCATTACAATCATTTCTATGAATCTTTAGATAGGATATTTGTGGTCGATCAGTATCGGTGGTTGTAAACGTTATAAATTTGGATTTGCCAATATTGAGACTCAGCAGTCTCTCGTTTAGCCAACACTGTATGTGTTTCATAGAGTTTTCTGATTTTTTGTACACTGCATTCCAGGAATTATCCACAAATATTATTGCCGTATCGTCAGCGTAGGAAACAATATGTCCTTCTACATTTTTTAATAGTGCCAATTTGTTTATATAAATTAAGAACAAGATAGGGCCTAATATTGTTCCCTGCAGGACGCCTCTGGTAATTGTTAGTGGTTCACTTATGGTGTTGCTTATTTTTACTTTTTGTAGTCTATTCGTTAGATAACTCTGGAATAATTTAAGAACAACACCTCTAATGTTAATATCTTTTAACCTTTCTAATAATATTGTATGATCGACGGTGTCAAATGCTTTGGCCAAGTCCAGAAATACTGTTAGGCATTTTTTGTTTTCATTTAAGGCATTTACAATTTTTTTAATAAAGTCTGTAACTGCGTCTTCAGTGCTGACTTTATTCCTAAAACCAAATTGGTTCTTAGTCAGAATATTAAATTTCTCTAAATAGCTAGATAATCGAGCTTTTAAGGAATGTTTAAAAATTTTCGCTATATTATTTATTACTGAGATTGGTCTATAATTTGTAAAAATGTGTTTATCGCCTGCCTTGTAAATTGGGGTGATTATTGTTTCCTTCCATACTGTAGGTATTTGTCCATTTAAAAAACATAGATTTATTAGATATACCAGAGGTTTAGTAATATATTTATGGATTGCTTTTATTGTTTGAACTGATATTCCATCGGGACCTGGAGCAGTATTATTTTTTAATTTATTTATGTATATTATAACTTCATTTTCTGTTACAGGTTGCAAAAATAAGCTGCCAGATTCTATATGATGTTCAATATTAGTAGGTTCAGGATGTTGAGAGTTTTTACATATTTTATCTACCATATTATGCCCTATATTTATAAAAAAAATCATTAAAGCGATCAGCCTTTTCTTTATCACTAGTTAACGGTTGTTTATTACTATCGATGATATTATATCCTTCTGTTTTTTTTGCCACAATTTGAGGCTTCATTAATTATTTGCTAAACTTTTTTGTAATTTTGGTGAGCATTATTTAAATGAATCCTGTAATAATCATTTTTTGTGCGGTTTATTAATTTATTTAACATGTTTCTGTAGCTTTTATATTCTGCAGAGAGTTCAGGTGAGTAATTTTTTGTTAGCCTTTTTTTTAAGTTATCTCTATATCTAATTGAGTTTATAATACCTAATGTGATCCATGGTTTGATTTTTAGTGTTTTGTTATTTTTATGGGTTATAGTTACGGTATTTTTTTCTATATATGATATAAGTTTTTTGATAAATAGTTGGTTACCTGTCTCTATATTATTTTCTTGCAAAATTAAACCTCTTCCCAAACAACAGTCTAACAGTTAAATAGTTTATTATAAATAAAATTTTACGAGACATTTGTGGTACAAAAAACTATAAAATCTATTTTAAATTTCAATTTCACATCACGGTCCATTTTATTTTTACCAGCTTATAGTAATGGTTTTCATAAAACTGGAAACTCGTTCGTAACGAATTTGGATTTTAAAAGATCAAGGTTTGTTTCTAATATACTTACAGATTCAGCAACTGAAAATGTTATATGTTGGATAAAATAATGCAATGATTAATGTTACATAACTAAACATTTTAAAAAACTGTTAAAAATTTGGCTAATATAAATAAAAAGTTTCCGTCAGCGAGCTGCACAACTTCAGAGAATTCGCTGGACCGTCCTCTCTTGAGAAGGACGACCACACATAGATAAAAAAAATTATATATTTTATCTATGACTGCACATTTGTCCAACCCGCAGTTACTTAAAACTGTTTATTATTCATCAAGATGTATTGATTTTAAGAAACAGTTTTAAAATTCTTTCCAACTTCGCTGTTCTTAAATTAAAAAAGATTCTATATTTCACACATTTTTTTCGTTCAGTTTAGTTCAATATTTCCGTCTGAAATATTAAATTTGCAGGCATCGTGTCTCTAGAGTAGTCTCAATTAAGTGGGAGTTCATGCTGCTCGAGTAACTCCAAAAATGTAAAGTTTTTAAATTAAGGTAACCTTAAAAATGATACGGCCCGTCCTCAAACACAAACGTTGTCCATGCCTTGAATTCTCAGCTGGAAAAAATTATTGACATTCTAGAGGACAATGTATCAGAAAAAAACTACAGGAGATACTAACAATAATCGTGCAAGCAAAAACTTTATTAAAATTAATCAAAATCTTTTAATTCATCTCTTACTTGGTTTTTTTTTATAATATTCTTTTTAATGAATAAAATAAATTAGATTCAACTTTTCCTTGCAATAAAAACAGCATGATGCATCTAAATGTGCCAGAATGATTCAGGGACTGTTGAAAGAGATGAAAGAATATAGAAAAGACTTCTTCACATCATAGATTCAGTGCTTAAAGTCCCTAACAGAGAAAATAGATGTTGAACCAGCAGTTTAGGAGCCCCGAAAGCTCATATAACAAAATATATAAAGAAATCAAGCGATGAAACGCATCTTTTGGATTCCAATACGCAGTTGGATGTTGCTGATCTTGATTCTATGATCACGCAAATTGAAGAAAGAGTTGTTGCTCTAAATTAGAGCAGATTACTTTGTATTCCTAAACGGACACTCTATCAAGAAAACCGCTTTGGATGAATTCAAAAAGAAAGCTACACTGAAGTATCCAATTGACTTGATTACCTACGAACAGTCTTCGGAAATAGAAAGCTTCAAATTCCAAAGCAAGACCTTGCACGAAAATTTGATTGAAGTAAGACCCTTGGAAATTCTGCGAAGTATGTATTACCTGTCTCTTGAAAAACATCTAAAACATTTATCAAAATATACAGACGGCCTTAAAATATGCCTAAGCCTGCAACTGCTACGTGCAAACTTTTATTCAGTAATATTAGGCTTGTGAAGTCATATTTATGGTCTTCTCTAGGACAAGAACGGTTATCAAATTTATCTATAATTTCAATTGAAAAGTCGATTACAATTAATTTGAATTATGATGACGTTGTAAACATATTTACTGAATCTAAGTCTAGAAAAGTGAAATTATAAGTTAGGTAGGTACTTCAGTGTGCAGGGAACAGAAATATTTTCCATTTTTCTGAACCGGCACTTATAAAACAAATATAAATATTAATAAATACACCACATAAAAATCCATGTGGTGTGTTTTTTTATATATCTTTAATATATGCAACCAGTATAACAAGTATTGAGGCTAAAAGGTGCGAGTACTCTGCGGGTATTCGGGACTCTCCCGTGTACAATTATCATGTAGCTTGACAGTATGTCCGGTGGTATCCCCAGTTCAGTTATCTGTTTTTTTATGATTTGTGTCATGTTTTGTGCATGTAGTTTTCCGTTACCTAATAGCCATAAATTGCGTAAAACATATACCAAATGTGTATAAAACTTTGGGCATATCATAGATTATGGTGTATTAAAGTTGTTAATGTTATACTAAAAAATTTGAGTGTTCAAAAGGCTTTGTCTCTATCAGACAGCAAAAATTGGGCTATAAATATTAAACTAAAAAAGTTTTTCACAAGAACCGGGAACAAAACAATGTGTAAAATCGTGAAAATTATGTCAGTGCCTGCATGTGGACTATTTAGAATTTCATTAACCTTGGTAGATGTGGAACGTTCACTTTCCTTGTACAAACACATATATAGACTAAATTGCTCAAATTTACCATTTAATATAAAATCTGTTTTTTAAATTTTTGGAAAAACCGAGTTTTGCATCTAGGGTACACATATGTACAGACCAGATCGCTCAAATTTAACAGCCATAAATGTAGAATGAATATTAGCTGTGACCATGTATGCTGTAATGGTCCGTTTTAGGAAATAATCAATTTGGATCACATTCGTTGTAAATTAAATAAAATGGTTCGAGTATACCTTAAATTCCAGACTCGATTAAAATATTTTCGATAAACATTGTTGTATTACCCTGTAGCGTGGCGCTACTGGACCATTGTATTTTGCCCTACGTTTTTGTAACTAGTGCGCGCGTTGGTGAGACGATGTTTTCGGGGCAGTCTTAAAAGAGAAAATTTTGGTTAAGATGTATTTGCTAGATAATTTAGTAATGAGAGAGGGGTTTGAGTTTGGGTATGTTGCTGTGTCCTGTTGAAGATACGTTGCATTGCATTTCTCTACGTTTAAGATGACCTATTGCCTTGGAGTTTTCTGAAGTCTTGAAAGTAAAAAATTAAAAGAGGGGTTCGCTGTGCCCCACCCGCTGGTAAGGTCCTCTTCCTTAAATAATAAAGTTACTAGGTACGTAGCAACGAAAGCATCAACCAGTGTCTGTTGGAGGTGCCGCTAAGGTGCAAGGAATGACTTAATGTTAATGATTTGCAAATCTGCCTATGTTCATGAACCTTACGAATAAAGTTAATTTAAATTTTTCCGTGGACATTAATAATCAACATAATGAGAGACTGTTCGAAGTCGTTACACATTTTTCCTTTTTTTAATGGTAACATTGGTTTTTGATCTAACCAGAACTTTATAAAAACACATAAAAAAAAGGTGGCGCCTAACAAAATTCCTTAAGTATATTGGACGATAATTAATGATTAGATTGGCTAAGGCCAACTGTTTATGCATTTGTTTAGTTTTAAGCTTTATTTAAACCTCGTTCTAGTTAATCACTCGATTCCCCGCCCGAAGACAGAAGAGTCCGAATTTTTATTGATTTAATATATGTATTCGTTTATAGATTTTGTTTTATTCCTTTAAATAATTTTTGACTTATTAAGTTAAATAATGGGGCAGTAAAAAGCCTCGTTATAATGCTAATGCGATAACAGACTTCAGTCATTCTGAATAATACATTGTATCAAGCGGTATGTATTTCATTATTCATTTTATACTTTTGCTTTTATTTGTCAACGCATGTCCTTCTGTCAACCATATGAGGCAGTAGTAGCTACCGGTCTTGGACTGTGGACTAGTTTCCTGACCCTGGTTATGTGATGCAAATGTGTTGTGACAAAAATGTTTCAATGTCATGGCTTTGTTTTAATATTCTTTTAAAGGAAACATTTCTTTATTTTTGTTCATGTGTTTTTATGGAAAATACAGTTTTATCTTTTTTACGTCGGGTAGGTGCGGGGGTTGCAAACTGGTGATTTGTCACAGGCGCCAGTATGTCTAGCTATGGCACTGGTTGATAGTTACTATCATTAGTAATAGTAATGTTAATTAATATGATTTAATAAGGATATATGCATAAAAGAGGCAAACATTTTTAACAGTTTACGAGGCTGCAACGCATAGCCGTCGTCACCGATTCGTAATCGATCAAAGTTGGCTAATTTAAATGCATAAGAGATTACATAAATTAATGAAGTCTGCCATGAAACTCATGCAAAAGTTTTCTAAATTATTGATCCATCTAATACAAAATGACGCTGAATTTGGTTTACTATAGTACAGTCATTCTGGTTGAAGTTAACACAAATCAGTCATGATAAAGGTAATAAAAAAACAGTTTTGATTTTTTTGGTTTGAACAGAGAAAGGAAAGTAATATATTGTTTCCGATACATCTATAAAGTAATTTACTTTCTTACTATTCCGTTTCTCACAAAATGCTCACAACTATACACAGCATTGTAATTAACAGTTATATTACATATGCGCCCCTTCCCCCCCCCACAAAACCCCTCCTTCCCCGCCCCATTTTTTTCCCCCAAAAAAACCCCCCCTTTTTTTGGGGGAACGTCATGTAAGTATATTGATTTGATTATGAAGTTGTCATAATTATATTGGAATATTTATTTTAAAGGCTCAGTGACATAAAAAATAGAACACCTAGTAGTAATAAATCAATTTTATTAATTTGGATACGACGTATTGAAATAGTCAGCAGAAGAAGCAAACGAGTAATATTTCAAATGACAACAATTAGTAACTACAGGTCCTGAGACTAAACTATCCTTTCCCAAAAGTTTTTTTTTAGTGCGCTGAATCCGATTCCGACCTCAGAATTGCTCCATCATATCAGGTTTTCGAGACATCCTAACATAAAAATGCAAAAACACGGTTTTTTGCTATATTCGGGATTATCTTACACCACGAATTAAGTTTTCTCCACAGAACTCGTTGAGGCATATGAAAGTACTATTAATTTTTCAGATCTTTTCTTCTCGAAGAAATCATCTTTTTAGTAGCAACATTATTTATCATATATGATCTCCCATTTTGCTTCTTAATTTTTCTGTGTCAACTTTTAGTAAAAAAAGTTTCAGACAAAAGTTGAAGGGTTTTGAAGGGGCAATAGGTAGAATGATATAATTGTGATGACCTTGGATGATCATTTTGAAGATTATTTCAAGGTCAACTTTGATTTTTTTTTAAACGGAAACCCATATTTTTTGACGGTATCATGTTTCTCTAGTAAAAATACACAACTTTTGTTGAACGTTATTTTCTCGATAATGCTCCGTTCTTTCGGTACAAGCCACCACAGCATTTCTGATCCATTCTAATTATTCCAGGCAAATATTTCGAGAACTAAGGAATAGCGAATAATATTTCAGACAAAAGTTGCTAGGTTTTGAGGGGGTTAAATAATGGTAACCTTAAGACTGACCTCAAGATCAATTTTCAAGATCAATTCAAGTCTACTTTGAATGCATTCATCAGGACTTCAAAGAAAAAGAGCGACATTATCAAAGAATGATGGCGGACTATTGCCGGTCTTTAAAAGGAGAAGGTAACTCTACTAGTTATATTCGTAAGTTCATTTGAAATGAAGCGTGAACGTTTTCATAAGAAAATGAAGTAATTTTATTCTAATTAGTTTTAAAGAGCATGAAAAAAGTCATAGAAAAAAATAAAAAAAAATCAAAAGAAAAAAAGTGGAGTCAACACCGCCATATCCTCGTTTCGTGACTCTGGGTTCGACTGAGAGCAGTTCATACAAAAAAACTTATCAAAGTTACTTTACTTGAGGGAGAAATATAACAAATATTGAGTTCTATAGTAATTTAAACTCTTCAGAATTCCGATCCGCCATATCGGATCCGCAATTTTGAATTTCATGAGGTTAGAGACAAATCATGACCTGATGAGGTTAAACTGACAACGAATTCGGATTCAGCGTCCCAAAAATCATATAATTACACTGTCTCGCCTGCCGGATCAATTTTTTTTTTGGCATGGTTGTAACGAAAACGCCAAACTAATTAATTTCATTGGACATTCTCGGGGAGAAATAAAATGCATTTTGAAGGGGAGAGTAATATTTTCAGATGCTGCAACGAATTTTGTGGAAAAAAATTAATTCGCGGTGTAATATAATCCTGAATATAGCGAGAAACCGTATTTTTTGCATTTTTTAGGTTAGGATATCTCGAAAGCCTGATGTGATGGAGTAATTCTGAGGTCCGATTTGGATTCAGTACAACAAGAAACCTTCGAAAAAGTATGGTCTGGTCTTGGGGCTTGAATAATGTTGGCCTGTGAATTAACAATAAGCGAGTTCTACTTAATAATGTGTTGGACTGATGTACTGCAAATTCAGTGACTCGATTAGGCATGGATCTCATGAGGTGATTGATGTCATCTTAGGATATCTTATCCCATGCTACCCGTATTTCATACTTAAGAACTTCCAGAGTTTATAGAGCAAATTTGTCAACCTTCTACCCAAGATATCCAATACATGTTTAATAGGCGAAAGGACCGGAGATCCCGGTAATCACGCTAGAAGATTAACTTGTCTGCACTACTGCAGTCATTAATGTCGGAGATCAGCCGTTAGAGGTAGCACAATTCTCATTGTTATTAGTCTTTCTTCCTATGCAAATCACTGGTTTACAATTGATTGTGAGATCGTAAAACGATCTCTTAGGGTTAAGGGTCTAAGAAGGCGACGTTCGGGTGTTCTTCGCTGACGTCCTGTACCTCTGACTCGTTGCTCTCGGCCTTCTTCAAACTACATTCGACAACAATTTAACACAATAATTTGGCTCCTAATCACTCTATTGGCAATTTCATGGAATGACATTCGCGATTTTCGTAACCCAATTATTCTTCCCCTATCAAATTCGCTAGGATGACTAAAATTCGTATGTCGACGTACTCTAGGCATAGTAATTTACCAAAGAGAACACCAAGAAATACACAACAGCAGAATAAATTACCAACTGTGCCAATAATAATTGAATCGGTAATTTCTGTCATATCAACCACATTTTACAGGAGAAGCAAAAAACTGAATAAAGAAAAAACTGCTATATTACTTGCAAATACAGTTTTGTACAGAATCTGACATTTAGGCATACTTTTTTTAGTATGTACATTGTACACCCATCAAAAGTACTAAAGTTTTCATAAAAAAAATAATTTGTCTTCTGGACTTATGTTGTTTCTGCACGAAATATATTTGTTCCTTAAAATTTTCAGTGTTCCCAGTCTTGAAAGAATGCAAACTGCTAGTATATTATGCAAAAAGTGTTTATTCAAAGTAAGATTAAATAATAACAAGTTATGGAACATAATCAAAATCATTGTCGGATTCAACTTCGTCAACATCATCTGGTTGTCCTGTTGGCCATTCCAATATTTGATCATAAAAAATCTTATACTCTTCAAGAATGCCTCCTTGAACCTGCCCGATGTTAGCAATTTTCTTACTATTAATTGGCACCATGTTATTGGGATAAGCCCTCTCAGAGGGTAGAGGTACAGCGCCAACATTTTTCGAAAGGTGAAAAGTATGGGATTCAAGGCCATCTATAAAATCTTGTGTAACAACCACTCCTCTATTATTTGCATTATACTTAAAAGCCATAAATGCAGATGGAGCAAATGTAATTTTTTGCTCTTTGGGTACTTTCTTCCAAAAATTTCATCCGATAAACAGGTTTTCTTGTAATACTGCGGCCACCACTTATTAAAATCTAAAATTTGGTTATTTTGTAGCAAGAAAACGGAGAAATTTGGGTTTGCCTGCTTTATCATAGATTGGGATAGTTCAGGTACATAGACACGATCATGCTTCTTGATCTTAGACTTTATTAGTCCAAAGTCTCTGTTGTTTGGTATTAATGAATGTCCCCTAATCGAAAAGTAGTGCGTCACTTTATAAAATCGCTTAGTATCTGTTAGAGCAAGTAAGAATCGGATTGGGGTATGATTTCTGTTCTGCCCAGGACAGTTGTCGGAGAACAAAAACAGTTCCTTCGTATTATCATCTACGAAGGTTTCTATGTAATGAAGTAACATCGAACAAACTTCATTGGCACCTTTTTTCGCTTGACTCCTATGATAAACATAAAATACAGATTGATTAGTTGTCATATTTTTTATTCCAAAGCAGAATTGTCTGGTAACCCAGAGTTGCCTTAAGTAGAATATGTCTTGAATCGGAATTGGTGGCAAGGGCAAGTTATGCATGAAATCAAAGGTTAGGGCTGGTACATCATTACGAGTGTTGCAAAAGTCTATAATAGAAGATATTTTATTATGGAACTTTTTTGCTCGTCTCTTATGAACCACTAATTCGGCCTCTGGACTTATTCTGGCATTCTGACATAGGCTTGGACTTCTTATTTTCACTGTCAGTTCTTCACAGGTGATACATGTGTCAACTTAAGACCTTCCAAATCGCAGAGAAAAATTTTCTTTAAAATACGTCAAATAATACTGATATTTAACGTCATGATCAGGATACTTAGTTTTAAAACGGTTATACATGGTTTTTACATCCAATCGCGCATCCAGATAGTGAAGACTTTTTCCTGAATAATGGGTTTGTTTCCTAGGAAATAAGAGTATGCAGTCATGAATTTTTTCAGAATGACAGGTGGTTTAGTGTTGGCTTTAGGATGCTGACCACGCTTGCCATGGGGAGTGAGCGAATGCCGTAACAAACTTCAAATTCGCCTGACACGACCATCTGATATCCCATATATTGACGTAAAAGCTCTTTTGCACACCTCCTGCTTCTTTTCAAAAGTCATAATAAAATACTTGAAAGTGATATATTTCAAGTTTGCCCAGTCTTTACGAGATCTATGCCTTTTGACATCGATTTTCTCCATGAGTTGTTGCAAAGAGATGTCCTGTTCATTTTTAGTGAGGAACCCATTCATTTTATTAATACAAAAAGTAAGATCTCGGGAAAAATGATCAAAGCATGCTTTTTTACAACTGCAACAAAAAAACTTTATTTAAGACTGTGAATAAGAAAAAAGAGCATACTTATAAGCAAACAAAACTTACTTGCAGTACCTGTACTCCTCTCTGGGACGATATTTCCCTTATAGTTGAAGTGCTCAATACCTTTCACTTTTGCATTTCGTGTTACATTTCTCTTATAAGTCTCATTGTTTCGTCTTCTCTTTTTTATAGGAAAAACATAATATTCACTTTCGTTTGAACTAGACATTTCCGACATAACAATAACAACTGTTGAGTACTAAATAAGTAAGCAAGCAGGGTTATGTCATTATATCTCATTCCCACCTATATGGCGGAAAATTGTAGCGCTCCGAGCAAAAACATCACGAGTCCAGGACTTCAGCTGCTTTAGTATAGAACGTAAATTTTTTGGTCTGATAACTTAGTAACGAATTGTGGGACTGGTGTCGTTTTTACTTATAATGTACGTCTACACTAGCAGTATCAATTCGTAACAATATCGCATACTCGGAAACAGAACAAAAAAATTATGACAAAAAAAATACTGACCTGATAAGTGATAATTAGACTTAGGATTTTGGAAGACATGACGTAAATAACAGGAGCAGATTACAAAACAGCGGCAAACAGTACAGTAAACGGTGTTTACCTTGTAAACTTTTTTACATAATAGCTCTTCCTGTTGCACCGCCAATCTCTGCCCGTCAACGTTTGGTGTTTTTCCGACGACACATGTTTCATCACAGCAGGCGGTGTCGATTTTATGTGCAAAAGATTAATTAATTAATGTTTAAGTACACTGTCAAAAATTACAACTTAATTTATTACAATTATTACTATTATATCACGCGTTTTTGCAATAGTATTAGGTTTAAAAATCAGTCTCTCACAATTATTGTTAGCCTGTATGTGAAAAGCATTAAGAATTTTTTTAGAAATTACGTCAACGTGTTGTAAAAGCATAATTTATTAAAATGCAACTGAATTTCACAGCTTAAATTGTTGAATGAAAATCAATGAAAAATAATGTACTAAGCTAACAATATATTTTCTACAATGTTTATTCTATGGGTACAGTTAAAATAAATAGTTCAGAATTGCCGTTAAATATAGACGTACGGATGCGTATTTCTAAGAAACAACTGTTTTTTACCAATATTCCTGTATCTTTACGTATTTTTAATTGTTTGTGCAAAATGTACTTCCTAAGTATTTTTTGCAATAATGAAATTTGTTCATAGTCTGCCTTAAATATCTTGTTTTCAACTTAAAAAAGTATTTCATATAAAGTTGTTCATACAATATTAACGACTAAAAATAAAGACATTATATAAAAAAATAAACAGAAATTTTAAATAGTATATTAGAATTATGGTGTAATGAAAAAAACATGTAAACGGCGTCAAGAGCTTAGAGATCTGACGCTGAGCGTTTATTTGTTCTCGGTGTGTGTGCCTAAAATAATCTAAAAAATAACGTTAACCCATTACATTAGTGTGAAATAGACTTTTGCTTTTGTGATTTTCGGACAAAGAACATTGTGTGAACAATGATTTTATAGAAATGTTAAAATAATTCGAATGTGCCGAAAAATCTGTTTTATTTCTGAAAATTCTTTTGTGGAACGTGTAGGATATCAAATGACATTATCTGATGATTAAAAGAAAATATATGTATACATATTTAAGACGAATTTTATGCCCCTTAACCAAATTACAACCGATCGATGAGGTTTTGAAAATCTTAGTAAGGCTAATGACTAACTTAATTATCTTACTATATCTGTTTTTTTTTTAAATTATTTATAAGGAACCGAAACCGTTAATAAAATTATATAGGCCTGGTTAACTGGAGTCCATATGGAATTGGTAGTAATTTTGAATTATTTCTTTAAACATACCTTTCCTAATTCTATCAAACTGTTACTTGGCTATATTCTTAATCAGAATTTTTTTCATATTTTTCCTTATTGAAAAGGAACCTTAATATACGAACTAGACATTCAAGCTTACTAACTAGATTGGGGAGTATTTAGGGATATATATTATGCTTGTCTTGTCGATTCTTAATTACTTTTTACATATAAAAGAAATAGTCATTCCATG
>JANEYF010002672.1:0-32500 GCA_029963845.1 Rhamnusium bicolor
TAACTTTTATCATGTGGTGCAAATTAAGTGAGGATTTAAAAATGAGTGTTATATTGGGGATGAATATGTACCGATTAAATTTTATTTAAATATAATTATTGCGGATTTTCCTAAGACCATTGTTAAAGATGACTTTTATATTCAACTAAACTCTTCAAAAGAAAAATATGTAATATTTGAATTCAACAACAATTCAATAAATTTAATTGGATACAACATCACTTTTAATGGATTTCAAGATAATGATGATGGTTTTATAAAATCTTTTAAGTTGCAATATTTAAAAAAGTTAAACCTAAATGAGGAACAAATGATGAAATTTCCTTTCCAAAAAGGTGAAATTGTTATGAAAGAAAACACAGGTATCCCACAAAAACTTATGTTGATGGTTCCTCTCGTGATGTTGATGAAATTGATGGATACACCATTCTCAAGGTGATACAAAGATGGGTGGTATAATTGGATTCTCAACTCACAAAATATCAGATATTCATTATGAGAAAATCACTGCTACTAGAGGTAATTTTTATTCGAAGCAACTTTAATTTTACATTGCCCTGTAATGACTAATAAAATAAACATATGATAACGCAAATTTTTTTAATAAAAGTTTGAACTTTCACTGTCATTTTATTTCCACTATTTTAAATTCGTATATGTAATTTGAAACTCAAGATTATTATTATGCATTTATGTAGGTGTAAGGAGAATGTTTCGTAAATAATTGAGAAAATTTTTCAAAAAAAATTTATTTAGATATATTAGTTAATGTAAGTTTCTAATACATTTGCTATTTTTTCCATTCCATTTTATCAGTATCACCCCCATAAGAAACATAAATAATGCAATATATAAAAATATATATACATATACCAAAAATTACAACTAAGAATGTTACATTTTCCAATATAATGAAACCAAGTGCTTTTGAGATGAGTTCCGTCATTATGTTCGTATAAAATTTTGAAATATACATCTTCTATTTTATATTCTTCATCTACCTTATACATAAGTACAGGATGATTTTTATTAATTTTTGTAACTGGTTTGTAGCAATCTGGCCATTTTTCAGTTTTATTTTCTGATAAACATACTTATCCTAAACTAACTCTGGGAAGTAAATGTACGTACAGTATATTTCCCACCAAGGAAAAAAGTGCTATAATATGACTACTACCCATATTGCTAGGTGTTTACTGTATACAAAACAATCTAAAACTAAAAACATTTATAATTAAATCATATTATATGTATTAATAGTAGCAACAAAACGATATAATAAAACTTGTTACTGCTTTGATTGTAAATATTAACCCCATTCTTTTGTTCCTGTTGCTTAAATATTTTAGTTTTCCAAATGATATTATTGAAACTACAATGTCCGTTAAACTTTTGATGCTCTTTAATCGAACAGTCACTTTTCCCCCATTGTCCCATTTCAACTGAACAATAGGCACATTCATAACTGGTAAAATCATCAACAACTTTAAAATAATTTTCCCAACACATGTTTTCTACAACACTGTCTATAATGTGAAGCATATTAAAAGTAACTATTTAGTAAAAAAGTGTACACTCCCTACTACATTAATTCCATAGCAGCATTTAATAATTCATCGATATTTCTCCTCCATTTCCAATCATTCAATGTTTGGATATTTAAATTTGGATTCTCGTAAAATGAAATGTCTTGATGACCCCAGGCCAGAGTTTTACTACTGTCGGGAATTCTGAACCGTTTATCATCATCTGCAGTTAAAGCTAATTTATGAATTACCTCCGTATACATAGTGTGTAAATGTGACTTAAAAACATACATTGTGCAAATACCTTTGAGTTTTTCTCAACTACATCAACATAATCTGTAACATTTAACTCTTTATTAACAGAACTTTTTTTAACACCTTTTGCTTTTTTGAGCACTTCATCTTTCAATTTAACACAATATGCTTTAGCCCCAGTACCATAAAAACTCGCAATAGATTCGCCAGCATATTCATCTTTGAATTTGCCAACAACCGATGTATTTTGAGGCATATTAGGCACATTAATGGTAGAATAGTTTGAGGTACCAAATTTATCTAATTTTTTTTCCATACATTGTAAAAATTCACTGTGGAGACCTCAAAAATTAAGGAGTCAGTGTCAGTATATAATAAATAAATTTTTTTGCTCATGTGATGATTTAAGATAATTATAGAAAAACTCATATAGTACGGTTTTTGAAATATCTAGAACTGAAAAACCTACGTATATTGATTTATTGTATTAAATTTTTGCTGCTTTGAACTGCTACTAAATTTTCAAAAAAAATTGATGTCTTTAAAATGTTGTTTTACTAGTAATATTTCTGCACATTTTACTTTTGTCTTTCCCAACTGGTTATTAATTTATTATCAACCCTTTTTTAAATATTTTCCATTGTTTTTCCATAAATACTATCATTTTTTAATTTATATAAGTTCTTTTCAAATTTATTTTTTGAGGTGTTTCTCAGGTAGGTATTTAAGTTAATATAATTTTGCAACCAAGGTGATTGAGTAAATTTTAAACCTCCATGTATTTTAGTGAGTTTTAATCCAAATTTTAAACATTGTTTTTGAGTTATGTAATGTATAACATACTTTTCTTTACTCCTTAAATTTGGAATTAACTTTTAATATTTAGAATTGGGTGGTGTAATATTTTCTGGATAGAAGGGTAAATTATTATGCACATCATGTAAGTAAGGAGGATATTCTAGGTTAACCTCAAAAACGTATCCTATTTCTGCAGCGTCTGAAATTTCCAATATTTTAATAGTTTTTATTTCATCCTGAGTTAGCCAGGCAAAATCTTTTTGTGGTAAATATTGACGCATCGAATAAATATAGTGGCATCCAGATACATTATGTATTTTTCGGGTTCTAAATTATTGTAATTATTTACAAAAGGATTATCTGAGATAGATTTTCGACCTATACAAATACTAACAACACCTCGAACACCCTTTTTAAAGAAATGTACAATATCTGGATCAGTTAAAAGTTCTAATTCAACGTCTATGTAAAGTAACATAGCATCCCAACAACCCTGGTGCTGTAAAATAATGTGCTGGGTCGAGATTGTATGTTAAATATCAGCTAGCAATAGAACATCAGATTTTAAGTAAATATCAGAGTATTCACTTAAATTTTTACATTGAAATATATTCCATACATTTACTGCATGTTAATATTCTTGATCTGAAATACCTTCTTCGTTCAAATCAGTATAATATTTGTCTAAGGTTGGTAACTGAAGTTTATCTAATATTGAGATATTATCAATATATGAATAAGGAAAAAACCTTTCTTTCGAATATAACTAAATTGTAAATCATCAGGATGTCTTACGAATTTCACAACATTGTTTATCTTCCAAAGAACATCCTAAACTGTTCAAAGAGAAGGATAGAAATTGAAAAGAATCTATAAATCTTAAGCGTAAAATTTTGATTTTTGTTTTCCCATTCTGATTAGTATAAGAATCAACAGGTAATACTATAAATGATATACGTTTAGCTAAGGAGTGGCTTTGTAAAAATATTAATATTCAATAAATGTATTAAATGGTTAATGGTATATGTATACTGAAAGATATATATTTTTCTTTATTGAAGGCAATTACATTAATATTCTCATTTATTTTGACATAAATTCTTTATGAAAAGGTGACTGTCATAGTTTTTTAAATTATGAATAACCACAGGAATAAAAGAAGGTATTTTATAGTTTAAATTGCAGATTGAATGTGCTGCAGCCCTGAATTTTCCTAAAATGTGGCAGTGATCTTTCACCTCGTTTTTTACAAAAGTAATATATTTCATCTAACGTCATTTTTTTCATAGGTGATATGTTTGTTACATTCCAAAATCGCAGTAGGCATTTATTCAGTATAAAAATCCTTAACTATATGCAACTAACAGTACCTACTGTACTCGTTAGTACCGCTACTTACTCCCAGTTGGCACTCACGGTGAATATTTCTGTGCGAAATTCTTCTGACGTATTTTCCGTCCTTCGGAAGTTCGCTATTGTTGATTGCTTGACAGTGACACGCACAAGTCGTAAGGAGTGACTCTTAACAGACTAATCTAAAGTCATCCGCAAGGGATATCTGAGAAGTCGTTCCAATTTTTGTTCTCTTGTTTTGGGTCGCAGTAAAGACTATGTGAATGGTTAGAAGAGACCGATTTCTGGCAATAGGATCTAATTACGATTTGTGCTAACTGGTAGCAGAGAGTGAGGTTAAGCTAGTTTGGACGTGGTAGTTATTTTGGAAAATTCCTGCACCCTCTTGGCTAGAGCTAAATACTTAAAATTAATAGTTTCGTTAAGCTCACGTTTTCAGCATGCCACTGGTTTTCCAGTAAGTACTCGATAGGAATGTAACATGAAATATATATTCATTTAGGGTCCACGGAAGGGTCCACGGAAGGGATCACGTTAGAGGGTCCACGGTAGAGGATCCCCGGTAGATGGTCCATTGTCCACGCTCGGGGTAAGTCCAAAGCCACGCAGAGTCGGGAGTCCTGTGCATCTGAGGGCGAAGCCTGCCTAGCAGCTAAACTAAGTGCCGACCAAGACAAGTTAGTAGAGAGTAATTAAAAGGTTAGGAAAAACCAACCATCTGTACTTATCAACCCCTAGTTTTTATAATTTACATTTTCTTTGTCTTTTTTCTTTTTTTTTGGTGTATTGACAGAGATAACCTAGGCCATTATAAAGTGTAAGTACATGTAAACCCAGGGTGTGACCACATTTTGGGTACTAAAGTGCTAGTATCCCTTTTCAACATATGAGCAATAGGTTATCAAATGTGAAGTAACAGCATATGATTAAGTGAAGTTTATTTTGTAATCTTTGTTTATAGGATGTTCTTGTAGCTGACGTCCCCAAGCTGCACATTATTTTCTTTTGTTTGTATTTAGTAAATATAATCTATATATATATAGGCATTGAATTCGATATTTTACTTCCCAGCACCACCTAATAATGAGAACCAGTAAGTAAAGCAAGTTAGTTAAATATTTTAATTATTATTCAGATATACTGGGTGTAACGCCCTGAGGTCTGAGCTAGTTTTATTTTGTCGGAGCACTCGTTGACTTAACCGGGCTAAGTAGTGCTTCGGCCTGCTACATCCCCACGCCCAGTAAGTTTTGTGATCATATACCCTACCTTTTGGGTAGGGGTAGAAAAAGGGTAGCATGTTTTTTAGATATTTATTATATAAAGTAATAACATCAATTTCAAGATTTTCAATAAACTTTACAATTCCTCTTTAAGTATGTAATTTGAAACGGTGCCGTCAAAAGAACATTTAATATAATAACCCCAAAAATAAGGTACATGTTCACATTTTTTTATAGTATAAGAAGATGAAGATCTTCCACATTATTATTTTCTAGTGGTTTTAACACACATTGAAAATCTGTATACACTATGAATGGAATTCTCATTTGTTTGTGAACATTATTAAATTTCACTATATTCTCTGGAATACAATTACCAAAGTTGTCAATAACAAGTTCTGTAGTTGGAAAATCATTTCTCACAGTATCATAATCATTTAATTGATGTTGACTTAATTCTTTAAGTATTGAAAAGAATTGTAAACAACCATCACAAAAATGTTTCTTATGTCCGTTTTTTGGTGAGTTGACTTGAGACTAAAGCAGATAAAATTTTAATATAACAGTAATGATTAACTATTTCATTGTTTTCATTTTCACCAGGAAAAAGTAGTAGATTAATATGAATATTTTTTTATCCTTACTGAAATGTAAAGGGCCAGTTACTTCATGAATGTTTTTACCATCCTTAAAAAACTAAATCTAAACCATATACATTAATCGACACATCATTTTTTAGTTCAAAATTCGGAATATCTTTTAATTTCACTGGAACCTGCATACCTGAAAAATCGAACACTGTTTTAAAGTCTGGATATGATGTGATGTTATTGGGATCACCACGGTGTAGTCTACAAATCACTGCATATGCGAAACAAAAGTCATCATTATTTTTTATTTTCACCACTGCATTTTTTCGTGCAATTGATGTAGGAAGTTGTAGATATGATGATGCTTGAAGTGGATTGTGTTTGTTGATATTAACTTCTAGATGTAGAATATTTATCAAAATCCATCCTAAAATGGAAATATAATCTATGTATAATTTAAATACAGTAGGGAGGAATATTGAACGTACCCGAATCGCGTTCAGTAAATTCCTCAGCTTTTTTGTCAATTATCCCAAATAAATCATAGATATCGTTTAGATTTGTAGAGGTTGATATAATGTTGTATGGTGTATTTTGTGACTTAATTTCCTGACTTTGAACAACTGGAGAGTAGTAAAGAGAAAAAAGCTCAAAATTGATTTTAATTAGTTTATGTTTGGTCATTTCCACCTCAATTAGTCTTAATACTTTCTCCTTAATTTCATCACGAAAACTCCTGATATTAACATGAAACTGTGGTGTTGATACTTTATAAGATATTATTCGACACTTAAAAGCACTTCTCATAATATCCACTCCATCTTCAGATAATTGACAACTATTAGCTTTGTGACGATTGGTTCTTAAGTGTGCATTCCACAGGTTACTCTCCACGTCTTTATTACAATTATCACAATATCTCAATAGATTTGTATTACCCCTTAACTCAGATGTTGTTCTAACTTTTTTCTGGGTGGTTCAGAAGAAAAGAATTGTGAGTTAACTAAAAACATAGTATGCTATGGAATTATAATTATTATTATTATTCATAAGTACAACCCACCATCAATTATATATTCATCGGGATTATTGATATAAGTATTCTTAAGACATTTTTCTTTAAGGCGTCTAACTGCATTGTGTTTGCGTGAAAATTCAGATAAGCAAAGCGTACATATGAAGGACATATTGGATACTAACGAAAAAATATATATGACATTGGTTAAAACAGTGGGACCACGGGAAGGTTGTCAATACCACACCATGAAAAATTTAAACGAAAAAACAGGAGTGAAAAAGGAAACCAATAATATAACAGGTGGAGTCTTGTTATTCTTTGTTTTCAAGAGTAAAACATATGCTTGCACAATTAAACAACATATTACTATGTCTTTGTAAATTTTGTTTAATAGTCCTAACAAGACTATGCTCTATCACATTTTCATAAAACATCTACCCTATATTAAAATAACTGTGTACCAATGATTTCAGTGATGCGCAGGTACATCGCACTTCTGTAGAAGTTAATGACGCTTTTGCTTTTAAAAATGTGCCAAGTTTATTCTTATTGTGAATTTGACCATCTTTACATATATTTGAATGACTTGAATAATTTTTTAGATACGTATCCGTTGTTAAATCATCTTCATCGATTCATGTAGATTGTTGATCCTCAGTTTGGACAATCTGTAAATGATCTTGTTGAGAAGATGTAGGTTTAACAGATGGACTTTCTACAAGTTCATATACCTTCATCTCACCAACAGTCTCATTAAGTGTACTATCTTCAATGGTGACCATCCGCCTAGAATCACTCTGTTTTTGACAGATGGTACATTGTTATCAATCTTATCAATATTATCATTTACAGATTGTTCAATAGATATTGGTGAATAATTTGATATATTATATGCTTCTTTTACTACATTACTGCAAATATCAAAACTTGAGTTGAGTGTTAATGTGTTATTAAACTCACCACTGTATAAGTTCTCAAATTGCACCGGTTGCTGTTTCTTTAACAATGAATACTCATTCAATAAACTATCTAAATCCGCGTCAAGTTTTGATGTTTGCAGTAGCGTATTTTCCCCATCAACAGTTTGTACATTAACCAACGTTTTAACTACCCCTGTATACAGTTAGATGTTAGTTGCTCGTCCAGTGTTGGTGGAGTTAGAGACTTGTCAAAAGTCTCGTTATAATACTGTATCCAGTCAACATTTTGGGAATCGAACGAAACTTCAGCTTTAAAATTTTCGTCACTGTCTAACTTAATTTTTTTACTAAGTACAAATTTTTGGGTTATTAGGTCCAATGTAATTAAAACACTACTGTATTAACTTGCCGACGTAAATCATGAATTTACTTTAACGAAACCGCAGTAAGGTAAACAATCTAATCTAGAAAAAAAGAAAATTTCAAGAAATGATAAACATTAAAAAATTCGAATCAGTAAATTCAAGAAGACACTGAAAATTTAAATTCTTGTTATTTCAATCTAATTAATAAAATGAAAACTTTATGATACATTAGATATTTTAAAATTATCAACCTATTTACATCTTTCGTTCCTTTCTACTTTAAGCTTGTTTACTTATTATATAAACAACCATTTTAGTTCCCAAACACTTATTCATCCCTTATCTACAGTAAGTTTAACAGTGCTAAAAATAATCTCATTAGTGTCACAGCCTCGACGAGAATAACACACATTTCAAGAAGTATATAAACATTTCTCATTTCTGTATGCGCCGATATACTGAGTATTATTCAATAAACTCAATATTATAGCTACGAAGTATGTTCCTGCCATTATGTTTTTTTATGCACGAGAAACACTAAATTTTAATGTGGGTAATTGTTTATAATTTTTATATATCACTAACCTATAATTAATTCTAAATAATAATTGTGCCTAAAATAAGTACATGTTTCCTACAATCTGTTATAGAATAATTAATTAACTGTTCAATATTATTTCTCCACTATTAGTTTGGATTAGAATTTATCACCCATATAGTTATAGAATAACTTACAATCAATTTATTTATATCTTACAGTGCCCTGAGGATGGTAATAAATTATACCGAAACGTCGGCAAATTAATAGTAGTGTTTTAATTACATTGGACCTAATAACCCAAAAATTTGTACTTGGTATTTAAATTGTGGTCTGGAAATTATTATTATATTAAGAAGAAATTGGGTAGATTGAACGCAGGAAGATAGTAAATTGATTATGGGTTTTTTGGAAGATATTCGTATTCAATATGGTGCTGAGGTGGTTCAAAAATTCAAGCTGTGGGCAAATCTTACAAATAAATTGGTAAATTACGAAAACCATTCAAACTTTTAACAAATTGCAGAAGAAATGAAGTTCTACCATTTCACATCCTACATACATCCAAGTGCATACATTTTTTATTTAACGAAGATAATCCTTATGTAAGTACTTCTTTTAGAGCACTTTCAAAATTCCAAAAAATATTTTAAATATAAAATTTAAATTCTCATATTGGAAAATAGGACATTTTAAAAATTCTTTACTCAATATTAAACAATCTATATCAGAAACAGTACCTCAAAACATAATTGAAAAATTTGCCGACAGTCAAAATAATTACTACAAAAAAATATTAAATATGACAAAAAGAAAACAAAGAAGAAAAATAAACAATTTAATTAATGATCAAAAAAATGCGCAAGGTACTACAACGTAGGTAGAAATTGGTTTATTAATTTTAGCAATATTGAGATTCCGACTAGCACACAGTACCTACTAAGTCTGGGGGATAAATTTAATCTACCCTATACAAATAAAAAATTTTCCTTTAGAAAATATTTTAATTGATTCTGAATACATTATTAATAGATTTCAATTAGAAGAGGAACGAAATGAAAAGAGAAATAAGGTTATTAACATAGTAAAAAATTTCACCAATAAAAACAATATTTCTAATAGCAAAAATAATAACAAGAATCTACTTAAAGATATAAAAGATACCTAACTATTTCTTAAAAATAATAACGATAATATAATAATTACAAAGGCAGATAAAAGTAACACTACTGTGGTCCTACAAAAAGAAGAATATATGAATAAAGCTTATAATTTACTCAATAACCAATCTGTTTACCAAAAATTAAACCAAGATCCAACAGTCACTATTCAAAATAAAACCAATAAATTAATAGATAAATTAACAAATAACAACTTCATTGATAAAAAACAGGCAAAAACTTTAAAAAGCAATTCAGGTATTTTTCCAAAAATGTATTTTACACCGAAAATTCATAAACAGAATTTACCACTTAGACCCATAGTTAGTTTCATAGGTTCCCCAATTTATAAATTATCAAAATATATTAGTGAACTTTTAGATTTTGCATTTTTAAAGGATGAAAAATATATTAAAAACTCTTTCGAATTTGCAGAGTTCATTAAGGGAAAGATTATACCCAATAATCACATTTTAGTATCATTAGATGTAGAATCTTTATTTACAAATATACCTATAGATTTGACAAAGAATATTATCAAAGATAGATGGCATTTAATTGAAGAAAATACAGAAATCTCTTTAGAAATATTTTTGGAAATACATCAATTTTGCACTGATAATAACTATTTTAATTTTAATGGAGAATTTTTCAAACAAATTTATGGGCTAGGAATCGGAAATTGTATGTCTCCGGTTTGTTCGGACCTAGTTATGTCACAGTTACAGGAAATTTGTTTAAATAAATTGACTTTCAATGTTCCTATTTTCAAAAGGTATGTTGATGTATTTTCTTAGTTATACCTAATGATAAAGTCGAAGAACTTTTGTACGTCTTTAACAGCTTTCATGAAAAGTTACGATTTACAATTGAAATTGAGAAGAATAACAAAATTTCATTTTTAGATACAGAAATTATAAGAACACTTGAGAATAGAATACTTATTGATTGGTACCATAAACCAACCTCTTCAGAAAGATTTTTTAATATCAATTCCCAACATTCGATTAAAACTAAACTTAATATAATTAAGAATTTAAAACACAGAATTATAAATTTATCCAGTCCCCAATTTCATGACAAAAACTTATAACTAATTAAAATGTATCTTATCAAAAAATAATTTTCCGATATCATTAATCAATAGAATATTAAAGAATAACAATAATAGTCGACCAATTAGACCTTTACTAACAGAACCAACATTTTATTATAAACTACGATATGTAAAAAATCTTTCGGAAAAGTTAAGAAAGGTCCTCATGTCAAACAAAATAAATATAGCTTTTAAAAGTGAAAATACGATCAAAAAGAATTTTTTTACCAAATTAAAAACTAAAACACCAACAGACTTACAATCGAATTTAATATATAAAATACCATGTAAAAATTGTAATAAAAGTTATATAGGTCAAACAAATAGGTATTTAATAACAAGGAAAAAAGAACGTATGAGAGATGTCAAAAACAAAAATAAGCTTAATATCACATCTTCGGTAGAACATTGTAAATTTTTAAATCATGAATTTAACTTTGACGAAACCGCAGTAATAGGTAAACAATCTAATCTAGAAAACAGAAATTGCAAGAAATGATAAACATTAAAAAATTCGAATCAGTAAATTCAAGAAAAGACACTGAAAATTTAAACTCTTGTTATTTCAATCTAATTAATAAAATGAAAACTTTATGATACATTAGATATTTTGAAATCATCAACCTATTTACATCTTTCGTTCCTTCCTACTTTAAGCTTGTTTACTTATTATATAAACAACCATTTTAGTTCCCAAACACTTATTCATCCCTTGTCTACAGTAAGTTTAACAGTGCTAAAAAAATAATCTCATTAGTGTCACAGCCTCGACGAGAAAACACACATTTCAAGAAGTATATAAACATTTCTCATTTCTGTATGCGCCGATATACTGAGTATTTTTCAATAAACTCAATATTATAGCTACGAAGTATGTTCCTGCCATTATGTTTTTTATGCACGAGATGTGAGTATTTGTTTATAATTTTTATATATCACTAACGTATAACTAATTCTAAATAATAATTGAAGTGCCTAAAATAAGTACAAGTTTCCTACAATCTGTTATAGAATAATTATTAATTAACTGTTCAATATTATTTCTTCACTATTAGTTTGGATTAGAATTTATCACCCATATAGTTATAGAATAACTTACAATCAATTTATTTATATCTTACAGTGCCCTGAGGATGGTAATAAATTATACCGAAACGTCGGCAAGTTAATACAGTAGTGTTTTAATTACATTGGACCTCATAACCCAAAAATTTGTACTTAGGATTTAAATTGTGGTCTGGAAATTATTATTATATTAATTTTTTTACCTGAAATTTCATTGGTATCATCTAAATTTAAATCGCTGAAGTCAATTTTCGAACAGAAGTTATTATAATAATTTTGTGTAGAGTTTTGATATATTGCACACAAAAGTACTTATTAATTCAGGGGTAGACGATACTTCTGGTAAGCTGAAATTTTTGTTGCATGTCCAGTGTTTGACTGGTATTACCAGAAGATATATATTTATCAAAAAAATGTCGCCAATTTTGTAGGATTCATAGCACATATATGACAATCTGTCAAATCGTGATACTTACAATCGAAGGTTGTTAAATCAATAACAGGGTGGTGTGGTAAGGTTAACAGTATTCATAATTTTAACTTTAACTTTAACGACACAAACACAGTCTGAAAACAGAGACCATTGATGGAATAACAACGGCAAGATTATATAGAAGCGTACCCAAGCTAAAAACCGGTACTCCTCCACCCAAACTGGTTTTGCTGGTTTGGCAACAACACTTGTCCGGAGTTCTTTCTGGCAGTTTTTTTCTGGCAGTTTTTTTGGCAGGTTTTTTTTCTGGCAGTATTTTTTTTCTGGCAGCTTTTTTTTTGGTGCGCACGCAGGCTATGAATATCATTTACCACCACTGTTGCAGTGAATGCTTATTTCAAAATGATGTCAGTGCAAGCGTCAGCAGTGCAATCGTCTGCAGTGCAATCGCCATTTATTACTGAAAGAAACTGGGATTCAGATTGTTATCCAACATACAATCACCAACAAACAATCTAAATACAAGTTTCGTGAGGCTGAGAGGAAGAGACATCAAAAGTTAAGTCACATCCGTCAAAATTACTATGTGCTGCTATCTCTTCCGCCACCAGTGTCAGTGGAGTATGTGGACAACTGGGATTCAGATTGTTATCCAACATACAATCACCAACAGGGTATTCTGGAGAAAGACATCATCCGTACTCCACTCTTTGGAGGAATTAAACAATCTAAATACAAGTTTCGTGAGGCTAAGAGGAAGAGACATCAAAAGTTGAGTCACATCCGTCAAGATTACTGTGTGCTGCTACCTCTTCCGTCACCAGTGTCAGTGGAGTGTGCGGAAAACTGGGATTAGCATTCAGTTTTCTACAAATAAGTGTCAAGATGACATTACATTCCTTATTGAATAACATTTTTGAAGGTGAGGCTTCCCTTCACGATTGGAAATACTTCGCGAAAACACTAACAGTTAGGACATTGGAGGACTTCAAAAATCTTCAATGTACTTTAACACCTAGGGTATGCAATTTTCTGTATAATCACTTTTCTTTTAAAATACCTACTCGTCCAAATTCACCAGAAGTAGAAAGAAAGGACTGACTGAAGGATTATATAAGTTTTTAATTTTATACTATGTATGCTTGTCATTGTAATTTTATAAATACTTATTTTTATAAATACTTATTTTTATTTGTGTATTGTGCATTTTTACTTGCATACTTTTTGTGTATTTTAATGTATTTAATCTTTTTTTAAAACATCTCTGGTGTAACTTGAAAAATAAAATTATTATATGTCTATCTGTTCTATTATTATAGAGCTATCATTTTCTGAAGTTTAAAAATATATAATATATATATTTTTAATATTCTTAAAAAATATATTAAAGTTTCTAGTTCATTCTATGCACAATACTATTCAAATATCTAGATCGCAGGATTTCGTATCACCCCCGAGCATCGAGCCACTACATTCATATTCATTACATTATTCATGTATAGAATTTAAAAATTTTGGGTCAATCCACAACTTGTCCTCAAAGCTAGCTACGGACCAAATTTACAACGAATTAAAGTGAAATAGACTTATGCGCGAATCGTCAGAAAGCAAAAGAGATAGAAAACACTGGCGGGGACAATGTCCCTGACACATTTTACGGAAACGGTAACGCACGAAGTTCAATAGAGCAGTCTTAAACCGAAAGATGGACATAAGTTGGGTTATGAAGACCGAGTGAAATTAATGAAAATTATTGAAAGTCCTGAAAAATTTATAGCACAAAGTTACGATGGAGCATCAGCAATGAGTGGTGCTTTTGGAGGTGTACAAGCCAAAATTAAAAAAAGTTATCCTTCAGCAAATTTTATTCATTGTTACGCTCATCAACTAAATTTAATTTTACAAAAAGCATCAAGTCAGGATAAAAGCGTAAACATTTCTTTTGCTAATTTACATAGCTTTTCTTCATTTCTTGGAAAATCGCCAAAAAGAACAGCCGTGTTAGATAATGTTGTTAAGGTGAGAATACCTAAAGCGGCTCCAACATGATGGAATTTTAATACAAAGTGCATAGAGACTGTTTATACCTATCGAACAGAATTATAATGAATCAGAAAACAACACTCTAAACCAAGCTATTGGTTTAAAAAACTACTTACAAAATGAACATTTTCTTTACTGGTTAAATTTTTTCATTTAGTTATGCCTCATTGTGATATATTGTTCAATAAATTACAAAAATGTAATATCGATTCATAATAGTAAATAAGTGTATTGGCGTTTTTAATAGTAAAATTGAAGACATAAAAATAAAATTTTGAATAACTATTTGGAGGAGACATCCATGCAGTCTGTCCAGAGATGTAAAATGGAAGAATCAAAAGAAGAATTTCATTAGAAGTTTGTGATATAATTACATCTGAGATCAAAAACAGGTTTGGCTCAGTAATCATTTAGTAGTGTCTCAGTTATTTCACGCAGATCGATTTAAAGATTATAAAAAAAGCTTTCCTCAAGATATGTTTAAATTAGTTAAAACGGAGTATCCAGTCATAAATCATTTGAAATTTAAAACTGAATTAGAAGTATTATATAGCCGAGAAGATTTTTCTAATAGTGAAGGTGCAGTTGCTTTGTTACAGTTTTTATTAACAATAATTTGTACAATACTTTTTCTGAAAGTGTCAAACTGTTAAAAATCTTGTGTACTCTCCCTATGATTACCGTCGAAAGTGAACGTTGTTTTTCCACCTTAAAAAGAATAAAGACATTTTTAAGAAATACCATGGGTCAGGAAAGGTTATCTTCTTTAGCTATGCTTACCATAGAAAGGGCATTAATAAAGAAGATAAAAGACTTTAATGAAAAAGTAATTAACCACTTTGCATCTCAAAAAGACTGGAGAATCGACTTGGAATTTAAATCACTTTAAAAGGTAGGTAATACAGTAAACTTTTCTAATTGACCTCCCTATCTCTTGACCCACGTACCGCCACTGCTGTAGACCAATAAGAAAAGTGGTGGTGGGAGGATTATTTTGCACTGGCAACTTTCCTCTACTTTTAGTGTTTCCAAAATTGCTTTTGTCTGTCCAGAGAATATTTACTTGAATAAGATTATTGATTTCATTAATATACCACCTACAAAATACCAATCTTCTCTCGTAATCGTTATTTTCTAAAGCCTGAACTGGTTTAATTTTGTATGGTTTGAAATTATGCTTTTTCGGTATTATACGGATCTTGGATATTGTTACATTTAGTAGAGCAGAATATTCTCTTAATGATATGTATGGATTTTCACGAAACATTTCTATTAATATTGTTTTCTTCATCTTCTAAAATAACACTTCTTCATTTCTTTATTTTTAGTAAAGAGATATTATTTTTAAAAAGATTTGTATAATTTTTGAAAGTATGTAAAATGTGGACACTGTCGATTTGGAAAACATCCTGTACCTTTCCCTTGAAATTCTTGCATTTTTATTAAATTTAACAAAAATTTCCACCGTATCAGTTTTTTCTTCGATTGTAAAAATTTTTTCACTTAGATAAACGTTTATATTTTTTGACGATTTATTACAAATGACCCTACTTTGTTTCACTGTTTTTCAAGCGACGTTTTATAATTTATAGCCAACTTTGTTTTTTAACGAGTCAAGCGTTATTAGGAAACATATAATCAAAGAATTTAATAATCAAGAACCTTTAACTTCATGTATAAATTAAAAATTATATTGAAACAAATTGTTACCACCAGTACGAACTTAAAAGACAGCACCTTTTTAAGGTAGTCTGATATCTATAATAACAATAATAGACCTTTAGGGATTAGGCAGTTTGAGATTTTGCAAGTGTATTATGTGTAGGCATTTGAATGAAACTTAAAAGTAAATAAAATTATAAATCATACATAATAGGAAATTTTAAACTGATTACAAAAATTCAAAAATTAGTATAGGGGAAAAGAGATGGAAGAAAAGTGAATCAAGACATCGAGTGCAGATTCACATAGTATCGTTTTGTCACACCGAGAAAATCAAAATTTTACGTCCTCAAAATTTATTTTATTTAAATTTGAGCACAGAACTATTTTGTATAGTTCAGTGTATTTTTTTCACTCTATAAAATGGTATAGATATGAAAATAAAATGAAAACTAACATCTCATTGTACTGAGTGTTCTATTAAGATGGTACCATATTCCGTTATATTACATTTTGTGTTCTTTTAAATTTTATCTATTTTTTGTTTTGCTTTTTTTGTTTTTTCGAAAACGTCGTGTTGCAGCATGAGGAAAGCGAAAAACTTTCTCTATCTGCATTTTTTTAATATCTCAATTAGTTTAAAATTTATAGACCGTAGAACGATAAATCAAATAGATAAAAATCATTAAATTCAAAAAAAAAATCGAAAGAAAATACAGTTAGTCATGATAAAGCAGATAACTTAATTACCAAGTTGGGGTTGAATTTGAACGGTGATTTTAAATCTGGTGTGAATATTTTAAAATTTGATAAAAAATAAAATTTTCGGCGGCTCTTTTCAACTCGTGGAATTTAAAACAATGCTTTTTTGTTTTTTTGAAAACGTTATAATTTAGCTTGAGGAAGATGAAAAAACTATTATTCTATGCATTTTCTTGATATCACAATTAGTTTCAAAGTTATAGGCTGTAGGAAGATAAATCAAACACCCTGTATATACATAAAGTTCGCATTGTTTATCCCCAAGTGGTTAGCCATTTAAATAAATTACATTTTGCGAACATTGTACATCATAATTAAGTGGGAATATCATTTGGTCGAAGAATGGGGTTGTGATACTCCTAAAAAACAAAGGCGCCCTTAAAAATATGGAAAATTAGTACTTAATATTTAATAAAAAAATAACATATCCAATTTTTTTAAACTAAATGCTATTATTGTTTGTTTAAATCTTTATGAATGTAGGAAGATACGTTTTAAATAGTTTTGTGTTTTATATCCTGTGTCCCAAATTCGATGCTCACCATTGCGATCTCGGAAACCAGAAGAGCTACAAGGTCGGTTAAATGGGATAAGTTTTAACAAATATTATGCTGATTCCAAATCCGTTAAGAAATCACGCCTAACTGAAACCGTTTTTGTGATTTTCCACAAAAACGAAACTTTTGTGATTTCACTTTTGGCCGTAGTCAAGTAATCCTTGGTCAGACAGGTTTTAAACTATTATATTATTAGGACACTTTTTGGAGACTAATATTTTGGTGTAGAAACGAATGTTCGATATTCTTTTGTTTTCGAGATATCTGAAGTAACTTTTGTTTTTCTTATGGCAACCGTATTGAATTTTTCATTTGCGCTTAAAAAGAGCTCTCAAATGATGTATCACATGTTGAGGAAAAATTGTTTTTCAAGGGATTAATTTAAGAAAAGTTATTCATTGCTTAACAAAACAAAATAGTAGGCCATGGAAAATCAAAAACTTATTTTGATTTCGTGGATACATCTAATACCACCGTTATAAATAATATTAAGGTTACCAGTATGACACGTTTAAATAATTTTAATTATCTGTGTTAAAATACTGAACATAATCGATATGGAGAAATTTTTTTAAAAACAGCAAATTAACATAATAGAAGAAATCATAGTAAGATAGAAGATATAATAAAACTGTTCAATATGATCTCCATTTAACTGAATACATTTTTGGCATCTACGACTAACTGAGCTGACTACTCTTCTGAGAGTATTGGTATTTATTATGCCGAAAACTTCCCTAACTCTGTCTTCCAAAGTATCGATAGTTACCGGGCTCTCAAAATCATACACTTAATTTTTCAACGTACCCCACAAATAAAAATCAGGAAGAGTTATATCAAGTGAGCTGGGAGGCCACAATACTGGTCCTCTACTTGAAATTATACGGATCAAAACTTTCCTGAAATATCCGTCTAACACTATTAGTATTACATGCAGGACAACCATCTTATTGGAACCACAATTTGTTTATTTCTTGTTCTGTAAAACGGAGTCGTATCTCGGGTAAAACTTGATTTTTAGATGTTTACGATAGGCTGCTTCCGTTACATTGTTGTGAAAAATGAATGGACCAATTAAATGGCGATCTAAAAAATAATAATTAAAGAAATGGTTATAGGCAGATCATAGAAGTAGAATAGGAACAAAAAAGGAAATACCTACCATGTCGCACCAAACATTGAATCAAAACCTAGTTTGGAATCTTCATTACGTAGTTACATGTGGATTTTCTGCGGTCCAGTGATGATAATTGTGCTTGTTAAAGACTACACAATTTGTAAAACGAGTTTTATTGATCCATATGACTTTCCATTGAAAATCAGGTTGTTCATCGCATTTCGAATTAAACCAACGACAAAATTCAAGTCTTCTACCAAAACCATTATAGTTTAAAGCTTGGACAATTGTAGGTTTGTATGGATGATATTCCCTTTATTTTAATGTGTTGTGTATAGTTATCTTACGAATATTTGTTTTGCCTGCAATGTGTCGCTCTGATATGCAGGGATTATTGTTACAGTTTCGAGAATATTATTTGTGCGGTTAACATTATCAATATCATACCGGTCTCTTTTATTATCAAAACTCCCTTAATTTAATAAATTGCTTAGAATTCTTCTAAAAACAGTTCTATGTGGTTGCTTCTCTCCGGAAATATTTCTAGATAGGAAGCCGATGCGTTTTGCGAATTTCTAATTACTTTTAAATAACATTCTAACATCAAATTTTTCTTCATTTGAGATTTTGTGCGCCATTTTGCAATAATCACACTTCTGAACAGTAATAAGTATTCTTGAACAATTTGCAGTAATGCTATTTAGTGAACAACTATCAACTAACAGTATTATTTGTTTTAATCCACAGCCTATTAAATTTTGTTGAAAGTTATCTATGAATTTACACACAAAAAATTTGTGCTACGATGATTTAAATGCTTAATGTATGGACATTGGACACGTTGCAGATCAGTACAATTTACACACAAAAAATTTGTACTACGATACTGATCTGCAACGTGTCCATACATTAAGCATTTAAAGCATTGGGTAACCCTTTGCACAAATGGCTCCACGGGAAAGATAACGCTATTAATGATTACTTCATTAAGTAAGCATTTTCTTTGAAAGTAATTACGTTTTACCCTCAATAATTGTTTTTCTTTTTAAGTCTCATGATTTCTAAATTATTGTTTTCAGATTCTATATTCTCTTTTAAATATTCTTTATTGAAATATGTATCAACTCCCTTTTCTTATTAATAAATTGATTAGATATAAATGTCCTCAGATTTTCGGATTGCAACATTTTATTATTTATCAGTCATTTGCACTTTTTTGCCATTTAAACTTCCACTTTAGCATGATTTATACCAACTTTTTCGATTAACGTAATTATATTTTTTAAATTTAACTTTTTTATATAAAATATATCCCACATAAATTGGATGTAAACGACCTATTTTTTGGTTATCTGTTGGTTCAATGAAAACATAAATACATTGTAAATTATAATACTTATCTTTAGCAAGGTTGAATAACTTTACATTTTATTGGGGAAGTGGTCAGGGGCGTTATTTGACTAGTGCGGTCAATCAATTCGGCTCCATCCATAGTAACATTTTTCCGCTGACTGTAAATGATCGTTAGTAATTGTATCGTCGTCTGTTAGAACTAAGATCTGCACATTTTTACTAATGTTTTTAGTTTTTTCTGTCCCACTCTCATCTTTGGGGACATGTTAACAGTATTATAATTTAATTTACACCATGCAATAGTGTGTTTAAAGTATTAATGTATTGAAAATTACAACTAAACTAACAACTCATTAAAAGTGTCACTATTTTAATAGGCGCTCTTTACACGTGTATACTCTTTTGTACACTTAGTTGAGAACTCGTACAAATCTCTTTACCTTATACCGTGTGACCCAAATTCGATGTTCGATATTCTTTTGTTTTCGAAATATCCGAGGTAACTTTTTGTTTTTCTTATAGCAGTCATATTGGATTTTTCGTTTTTCAGATTGCGCTTAAAAAGAGCTTTCAGATGATGTTTCACATGTCGAGGAAAAATTGTTTTTCAAGAGATTAATTTAAGAAAAGTTATCCATTGCTTAATCAAATAAAATAGTAGGCCATGGAAAATCAAAAATTGTAAAGCCAGATACAAGGAAGTTGCTTATTCAGACGGGGACTAATTATTATTGTCTATGTACTTAAAATCTACTGTAAATTGCGTTATTTGTACAATTTTCGAAAAATATCAATTTTTAGACGATCATTAAGGTTTTATTTGTCATAAAATTTTCAATAAAGTGTTCAAAATGTGAACAAAGAAATTCTCTGAATCAAGTGCATTCTTGCATGCAAAGTGGTTAGTAATTAGTAAAATTAGAAAAATGCTTTTCTAAAAACAACCAAATTTACAGATAACTTTCAGCAAAATTTAGTAGACTGTGGTTTGAAACAAATAATACTATTAGTTGACAGTTGTTGTATTGTAGATTGTTCAAGAATACTTATTATTACTGTTCAAGAGTGTGATTATTGCAAAATAGAGCACAAATTCTCAAAAGAAGGAAAAATTGATATGTTAGAATGTTATTTAAAAAGTATAAATATGTCGTATCTACTGGCATTTCCAAAATGTATAGACAGGTATTGGTTACACCTGAGCATCGAAAATACCAGAAAATACTCTGGAGACCAAAGCCAACTGATTATCTTTTTACTTATTCACTCAACACCGTAACGTATGGAACAACTACTGCGTCTTCGTACTTAGCCGTAAGGTACTTAAACCAGCTTGCCGTAAAATCAAATTACTCTATCATCTCAAATATAATCATAATATTTTTATGTCAATGATTTGCTAAGCTGGGCAGATAGCGTACAGGAAGCATCATGGATGTCAAAAAATATCAGAAATTCTTAAAACAGGCTTTTTGTGCTAAGAAAATGGCGCTCCAACGATTCTACTGTAGTGCTGAATGTATGCGAAGCTAAGCAGAGTTCAAGTCTTGTGGATTTTGCACCGATTATCACTGTGAAATTCTTAGGTTTAGCATGGTCTTCTGACTTAGACATTTTAAAATTTAGCATCAAATCAAACTTGGAAGATAATAAAATAACGAAACGAATCATTTTTCGGAAACAACCCAAATATTCGACTCCCTGGGTCTACTAGCCGTTTGCACTATTTCTGCAAAGATCATGATTCACGACATCTTTCGTGGGATGAATTTGTCCCATTGGATATCAATACGGCTTGGTCATCATTTAGAAGTCAGCTAAAGTACTTTAATGAAATCAGTATTCCTAGGCACGTAGTTTCGCAAGCTCATGAAATTCAGCTTCGCTGTTTTTCAGATGCCTCAACATTAGCGTTCGGCACCTGAATTAAATATCTCAAAACTCGAACTTAGTTTTTAAATAATTTTATTTTATTATAAAAAACACAATTTGAAAATTAACACAAATAAACTGACAGTAATTCGTTTAGTGACAGGAGAGGAATGATAGTAACTGATTTGATTTACATTAACAATGGTATATATACTAACAATTTGATTAGCACAGCAAGTGCTGACATGAACAATATGCATTTATTACAATGATATTACTCCTCCCCTTCTTAGATCGGAAATAAGGGGTGGAATCCTTGTTGACGCTGGATCTGGGGTTGTTTCCACTACCATACTTCCAGTAGAGTTGGTGCATTTGAATATGGTACTTCTATTGAAATATAAAGTATTCTATAATCATAACAATAATTAATAAAACAATAATTATCAGAATAATATTTAGGCTCGATTCGTTTTCTTCATAATGTTTTAGTGGTCTAATTTTCATTTTATTATAAATTGTTTGTATTTTAGAAATTTCATCAAAGTTGATTTCTTGTAGATGTCTGTCTGTCTGCTTGTGTGATGTAATTTTGTTTTGCTTTATCATTATTTTGTTGTACAATTTTATTTAGGGTTTTAATATTATCTACATGTTTATCAAGATAATCATTTATAATTTGTTCATCTGAAAGGTCGAAAGGGTCTGTTAGATTTTCATTGCCTTTTGGTATTTGAAATGGTGTAAACTTTGTTACAGAGTGGATTGTATTATTATAACCAATGAATGCGTATTTTACTAAAGTTTTTATATTTTTATTCGGTTCTTCCAAATTTAACGCTCTTAATTGTTCTAGTAATGTAGAATGAAAACGTTCTACAGGACTATTACTATTTGGGTTGTACGCTGTTGTATAATGAATTGTTATTTTATGTTTCGTACAAAATTGTTCCATTAGCAAATATTTAAAATCAGGGCCTTGATCACACGTAATTATTTTTGGTAAGCCAAAGTGTGAAATAAATGTTAGCAAGTTATCTACTACTTATATCAACTGTATTGACTGTTGATGCATATGTTTGAGCAAAACAAGAAAAACTATCTAAAATAGTCAAAAACGGTTGGTTTTTACTTTAAACATATCAATATAAACATGTTCAAATGGATAATATGTACCAATGGGCGTGGGTTAAAATTTTTTTTTTTAATTTAAACCCACGCCCATGGGTGTCTTTCGTATTTTGTTTTTTGACATATTTGACAAGTATTTATATAATTTGTTACGTCATTATTAATATCTGGCCAATAATAAGATTTTAAGATTGGTTTTACAGTTTCGTTTAGACCTTTATGTGTTGTTTTTCCTTCGTGGTGGTATTTTATTTTTTCTAACTGATCATCCCCTTTTTCTACATCACGGTATTCGACAAGTTTCAAACTAGAGTTTTTAAAATAATTTTGAACAATGTTGATTATTATTTCTTTTGATTTAGTTCTGAAATGTAGTGCATATAATGTTTTAGGTGCAAGAAATTCCTTTATGACTTTGGTTAGATGTTCCTCTAAATTACCTGATGGCAAAGTTACACAAAGCTTAGTTTTGTCATTATTATGTAATTTTATTCTTTGTGTAATTATTCTAGTTACATTATTTGTTACAAAGAAAATTACTTGATTTTTATAATAATTTAGGGGTTTCTCTGATATTTTTATTTCTAAAATAGGATTTCCTGTAGCTGAATGTACAGTTTCATTATCACTGTCTTGTCCATCGTCATTGTCAGGTTGGTTTAATACAATATTTTGAATAACATTAATTTTGGGTGATGTTTGATTTACTAAAGGTACGATATCGGCAGGGTTAAAGTCTGGGATATCTGTATATAGATTAGGGGGACTATTACCTATAGGATTTTCCAAAAAATCGTTATTAATTTTATTTTGATCTAAATTGTCAGCGTTTGCGATAACTGAATCATTTTCTAGTGCATTAATTTCTATACGAGATAAAGCGTTGGCGTTGGTGTTGTTTTTACCTTTTTTATAAACTATATTATAGTCGTATTCTTCAAGTTTCAATCTCCAACGACCTAAGCGTGAATTTGGTTCTTTCATATTAAAAAGTAAATGTATCGCCTTTCCGAATCAGTAATAATATACAGGGCATTCTATTTAAAAAAATTGACTTTCGTGCATTTTTCTAAGTCACTTGTAGAAAGCGTTCTCTAACTCACCCTGTATGATATTCGAAACAATTGATTAAAGGAGGAGATGGTCCCAGGCTTTGCCTAGCCGCAACTAAAAAAATTATCTTTTAATTGCTGCGTAGGTAGGAGAAAACACGATTTACTGAAAGTCAAATTTTTGGCAATAAATTCAGAAAAGAATTATTATCTCGAAAACGGCTTGAGATAGGTATAGGGAAATATTAATAAAAGTTACTCAGAAAGAGACGACGATCCAAAAAACACAAAAATATACAGGGTATTCCATTTAAAATAACGAAGATGTTGCCAGTTTTACGTATAAGTGGTAACACCGCACTTTCGAAAATATTTTAGTTAGAGAGATCATACTTGATTATCTTGGTAACCAAAATTTCAAAGCAATCGGTTGATCCGTTCTCCATATACTTCTAATACTCCACCCACCGTGGCTCACCCTGTATATATATATATATATATATATATATATATATATATATATATATATATATATATATATATATATATATATATATATATATATATATATATATATATATATATATATATATATATATATATATATATATATATATATATATATATATATATATATATATGATGTTTAATTTAACCAGAGAATGTAGTCAAGTTATCAAAAAAAAGAAGAAAACTATTTTTAAAATTTCTAGCTTTCGAAACTTTATTATTTCTTCGTCAGGAATTCTACAAAAATTATTAAATTACAAACTAATATAATAAAGTGAAAAGGTACCTACTAAAGTGAGGTTGTATATGAAGCAACGAATATTGGTAACAGGAACTAGTTCCTTACATTATAAAAACATTTTAACCAAAGGTTAATGACGAAAATCATTAATTTATTGATTGTTGAAAATCAAAACTAGAGAATTAAAACAGTCTGAGACCACTACATGCTATCTATCACTCTACAAAAAACAAAGGAACTATATCTTTTATCTCTCTTACTACGACAAATTGTTCAGAACCCAGGAAATTTTCGTTTATAGTCTTTGATAGATATAGATACTGACGATTCTTTTTACACACGTCATTAATGTGTGACATGATCAACAACAGCACTCTTAAAATGATTAAAATAACATCGACTAAGGTCAGAAAAGGCCAATGATATGATTGGTATATTTTTGTGTTGATATTAGTTTCAACATATGTTGTCAGCAATAAAAGTAAATAGAAAAAAGAAAGTTTTTTAAAAAGTGTTTGTTACTGTTGTTATTAATCTGTTTTTTATATTTTTTATTTCTATATATATGACAAGACGAAGTCAATTGTTTGTTTATTTATAATTATCACTGTAAGTATTCAAAATTTTAATCTATTTATTACATAACGTGGAACAATATTACTTGTAGCTTTTAGCCTGAAGATATGAATAGTAGAAACCGGTTGCCAATAAACAAGAGTTTTGAGAGAATGATAAGACTTTTATTTAAAATGTTATTATAATTAAATATCTTCCTTCAAGAGGGAACTAGAAAAAATAAGTTGAGTTTTGAATGTAAACATTTGCCTTAAATCACTTCCTAAGGGAGCTGCAATCCATCAAAAGAGGTATGTACAACATAGTTATTTGTCAATAAATTCGAAACATCTTAAGTTGCAAAAATTAAATTTGTAGAATTTATTAATTCTAAAATGTTACATATTTTGTCAAATTTTTATCTAAATATCATGATTTGTTAAGGTAGTTACAGAGTGGGGGTTTCCTGTAGCGCACTCCGTGTTATCAGCCGTTTCGGAGACGTCTCATGGCCAACGCTCAACTGCGATTTGTTGCCGTTGGACTATTTTTTATGGGAACATGTTAAGGACCATTGTTACCATAACGATCCACACTATTCGTGAAATAGAGCCCCCAAACAATCACCAACGTCCTGCAAAATTGGATGAAGAGAATGGGCCACTGCCAAGCCGGCCACGGCAATCATTTAACTGAAATCGTTTTCCATAAATAATCGGAAGGTACGCTAGAATAAAGCAACAATCATATAAAAATATTCAACGGTCTAGTTGTAATGGCAATATCAAAAAGAAACCAACATATGGCCCACCGTTACTAATAAAATCATTTAATTTTTATTTAAAAAACTGTGAAAAATAGCAGCTTAAGTAGCTGCTCTTTTTTTTTTTGGCTGATAAAAAGTTACATTTGTAAAATACTAGAAGATTTCTGGGTTAATATCGCCTTTACTAAAACAATATTAAATAGCAGCATTTAACTGTAATAATGGCATACGAACAAAATATACGATCATTCGATACTTTACACATCTAACCACGCATCTATGTAAAAATCAGTGTTATTGATAGTTCACAAGTACCTGTCAGTGCCATTATTTATAAAAGTGTGTTTATAATTTTTTGTGATTAAATTTGTGAATCAAAGTGTTTAATTACTGTGTTACTGTTATTTATTACTTATAATTTGTTCGATTGATGAAAAGTAGTGATTACAATAACGAATAATTATTCTAATCCTGGGCGGGTGGATAAGTTAAAGGCATATTTTCAAACAAAACAGCTTTAAATGGAACGCTATCCAAATCGTCAAGCCCACATGAACATACATTCGTAGCAACTGTTCAACGATTACGAGATGTTAGAAGTTTCAAGCCTCCAAATCACAATCGTGGGAGACCGGTTACAAATAGGATTGTAGATGTCGAACTGAAACTTCTGAAGGCATTTGAAGAAAATCCTGGTATGGTTCAAAAAGGCCATGAATTTGGCTGTCACTCTCAAAAGTTATAAGTAAGTAAACAAATCTACTTTTCCGTTTTTTTAAAGTAGATGCTTCTTTATAAAATGATTATTTTAAATTTTGTTTCAATTTTAGAATATATGAAAACATAAATTAGTCATACTAATAGTTGCTACTAATTTAAAATTTGCTAATTGTGACGACCTCTGGTGGTGGCAAGTTATATATTACTTCCGTCATTTCTGTAAACGATGTATCCAATGACCACCAAAATGTCAGTTGCTGGAGGACGGAAAAATTATCAGAAATTCATTTTTTTTGTTCAAAAAAATATTTTGACTGCCAATAAATTGTACGCAACGAAAGTATATTAAGGGTTAAAATATAACGCATTTAAAACTTACCCTGTATATGACAAGACGTAGTGAATTGTTTGTTTATTCATAATTATCATTGTAAGTATACAAAATTTTAATCTATTTATTACATAATGTGAAACAATATTATTTCTAGCTTTTGGCCTGAAGATGAATATTTGAATAGTCGAAATCGGTTGCCAATAAACAACAGTTTTGAGAGAATAATAAGTCTTTTATTTAAAACGTTATTATATAATAAATTATACATTCTAGCTGGTTCTGTTACTTAGTAGTTTTTTAATTGTAAAAGGCACTTCACAAATGGAAGTAACAGCAAAATTGTTATAGAAGCCAAGTTAGCTGTTAATTGCAGTTGCAATAACAACTTCCTAGACTAAAATTCGAAGACAAAATATAGCTCAATAAAAAAGCTAAATTACAACAAAAACAAGGCTGTCACAACGTTTCCACATCCTTGTTATAGCTGTGTTTACTAATCTGCTAGTGTGTCTTGGGGAAGCTTAAAATAAAAAATGTGGATATATGTATATTCACATTTCTCCTTTCTTGTCATAATATTGATATGATTCGCGGCTTGCTACTAGTCTAAATTATAAATAAATATACTTACCCAAATTAATCAAATTATGAAAAGATAAATAAATAGGCTACAAGCTTAAAATAAAAAATGGGAATATGCCAATATTCATATTTCCTCTTTATTGTCAAAATATTGATATGATCGCGGTTTGCTAGTAGTCTAAATTATTTAAGTATATTTTTAGTGGAAAATCTGTTTTACTTAATATTTACCACTTTGATACTTTAGAAGATATACTGTCTATCCAAACGTGTTCTACGCAGGGATCAGTCAATCCTTATTTATTTTTCCGTTTCCGAGCTTTTACGGGCTTTAATCCGGATTAATTTTCATTAGGATAGTTTTTTGTGCGTTCTAGTGAATCGTTGCATTAAATGGGGGCATAAAATGGGCCAGTGGGAGTCGGAATATCAACCGAGTTTTGTTAGTTTTATATTTTTTATTGCTGTAAGCCGAGAGGGTCAGCTTCCCGTTGTCCGATTGAATGTCGTCTAATAAATCAAGATCAAGGACGCTTTTTACGTAACATTACTCGATTCGGACATTGTTATATTCGTTTCGTCTAGACTACTTCGGAAATTATTACAATATCAGTGAAAGCATATTGGATTGAATTAATTTAAGTAGTTTTAGTTCAAATTTGTATAATTAGTAGAACATAGTAGCGATTCCACTTCAACACAAATTTATATTCCATTTTATCAAAAAGCAGAACTCAATAAATGCAGATTATAAAGTGTGAAAAAAATTGAAAAAAATTTGATATCATTTTTAATGAATTTTCCCAAAACGCCAGGATTCTTTGAATCAGTTGTGAAGTGAAGGGAACTGAGGTTTAATTAACATATTTAAGCTAGCTATTTTGACATCTACCTCGATGAAATAAAACTAATTTATATGTAAAAGTAATAATATGGCAAAAAATAATATAGGAAATCTCCGTATGTGTCCATACGTATGTATATAGACATAAACATATGACGTTATACAAATATAATAATTTAGGTATAAAATATTCAGACATATAATATTTTTCTTAACAGACTTAAAATATTTTCTTAACCACCTCTCAAATCATCAAAGTAACCCCCTGCAAATTCTAGAATTTTGTATTAGGTAAAGAGAGACGTGGCCCTACAGTGTATTATAGAACGAATATAGAGCATCTAGAGCATTGACAATTCCGTTTCATCTTAAACCGAAACAAATTTAAAATAAAATTTCTAACTTGCTCCAGGATGAAATCAAACCATCAACGTTCGGTAACGAATAATAACTATATAGCTATATCTCTCATGCCTCCAATTATAATACACCAATACAAAACAATGATTAATTATGATCAAAGCTAAAAGTAATATAATAATTTGTATAGTCTAAATTAACTATGCTCGGAACATGAACAACAAAAAGAAAATACATAAAGTCTATATTCAATTAAATTTTATCGAAAATTAAATGAATTTATATTGAATTAATTTTAAAATATGCCGCTCATTTAACAACAATCAAAATCAACATTTTTAAATAAAATGTGAATCGAATAGGTAAAATATTTTAACTATGAAAAAAAATATTGCCAATATTTTACAAATTCATTAACATTTAATTAACTGGGTGACAAACCATTATCGCAACTTTTTTTTTCAAATTAATTGCAGTAGTTTTTGCAAAACTATAACCACAATTAAATACTTAGAAATGGCTACTTTACTCTCAACTTGTTTCTTATTTACTTGCATAATTTCAAATCAGTATTGAGCTCCATGATGCATTGTGTACCTTATATATCCATCTATGTTTCTTGAACCTTCCTGGCTAGATTCTACTTTATAAGTTTAGAATATCTTGGCTATTTAATTTTAGTTTTAGTACCGGTAGCTTTATCTCTGGGCATTGCCAATTTAAAAATTATCATCAATTTTTATTTTTCTAAGATTGTAATAATAGTCAATATAAGTTAAATAATTCATTTTTAGGTTGGTACCACTGATCTTGTCTATCAGTTGATTAATAAAAGTGAGAGTATAAATCTAAATCTCGAAGGCCTTACAGGAAACGTGATGTGACATTATTGAAAAAATCTAATTTTGGAAACCGCGATTTCGGCAAATTCGCGTACGGAATGTTGTTCTGCATCGCGAACAACGCAGAAAGGCTTAATGATCGTTTTCGATTCGACGCACCGTTACGGTGTGACGGCCGTCGGCACGCCGAAAATTTTCAATGAATGAATAAAAACGTCCAATTGCGGGAGGGGAAAGCGCTCCCGTACGCATACACGTGGGACCCGAGTGGGGTACAAAAAAATTGGGGTGGGGTGGGGCCATCGGGGAGGGGGTTAAATTTGGAAATCGTGTTTTCGGGCAAATTGGCGTCGGCGTGTCGTTCTACGTCGCGAACGGCGCAGAAAGGCCTAACGACCGTTTTTGATATGACGCATCGTAACAGACGTCGGCGTGTCGAAAATGTTTGACGCGCGAAAAAATATTTCCGTTTGCCGGAGGCGGATGCGCTTCTGTACACCGTTGTGGAAATCGAGGATATCAGAAAAAAATGGGTGGTGAGGGGTCATCGGGGGAGGGGGGTTAATTTCGGAAACCGTAAAAACTCCAAATTCGCATGCGGCGTGTTATTCTAAGTCGTGACCAGCTCAGAAAAGCTTAATGACAGTTTTCGATTTGGGAGGGGGCCTTTAGTAGAACGTAGGGAATCGAAAAATGAAAGGAATGTAAAAAAAAATTAAATTGCATAAAATAATAAAGTAAAAATTAACTTTTGATAAACAAGAGAAATAAATTTAAACATTTCATAAAAACAACTTTTTAAACGGATATGAGATGAAAGTTTATGAAATGGAATATGGTTTAATCGCAAGTATTATATTTAATAAAGAAAAAAATACGATTGTTTCGACTTTCCTTAGTCTCGTCAGTATTGTACGGCCGTTGTTGCGTCTTTCCGAAAATTCCAGAACGGTTTGTGGGTTACTACATTTGTACTACCTGCTAACTTGGAACTAAATTGTGAATTATTGCAGATTGTAAATATTATTTTAACAAAATTTTAGTGATTATATGGCTAAATTATGGAATATATGTTATTTACAAGAGGTTAATTTTCGTTGTGCAAATGAAAAAAAAATTTTTTTTACTTATACATTAATATATGTTATAGAATAATTTTTCAATAAAATAGCTGTACACACGGTGCGTTGAAATTCATATGTATGTTTCGATTCTCGCGACAAAAGAACTGTGTACACGGTGCGTTGAAATTTATATTTATGTATTTAACAAGATTAAAGTGTACTCATATGTATATATTGAATAAGATTAAAAAGAAATTGTAATAATAAAAATTATGTGCTTATAAAAAATTAAAACGTAAACGGCTAATCTCAGTATAATTTAATATATGTTATAGAACAAGATTAAAAGAAATTTTAATAAACATGTCAATATGTTTAAAAATAATAAAACCTAAACGACTAATCTCCGTATAAATTAATAAATGTTATAGAACAAAATAAAAAATAAATTGTACTAAAAATATTAATGTTTATAAAAAATTAAAATTTAAACAACTAACCTCCGTATAAATTAATATACATGTTACAGAACAAGATTAAAAAGAAATTTTAATAAATGTCAATATGTTTAAAAAAAAATTAAAACCTAAACGACTAACTTCCGTATAAATTAATATTATAAAACAAGATTAAAAAGAAATTGTAATAAAAATATTAATATGTTTATAAAAAATTAAAACCTAAACGACTAACCTCCACATAAATTAATATATGTATGTTTAAAGTGTGCGCTACGCGCAGATTTGACGCAGGGCAAGACATTCTCCTCTTTCCCAGCAAAAAATACTATATACGAAATATAAATTAAAACCTAAACGACTAACCAATGTACAAATTCATAGAAGTTAATAATAGTTCTTAACTTATTAATTTAGAACAAGCTCGAGAATTTTTACGTACCACGTACACAGCTCTTTCATTGCTAGATTGGTGGTGTACCATGTACATAACTCTTTCGTAGCAGGGTCGATCGCACCGTGTGCACAGTTTATTCGTTGTGAGGTCGATCACACCGTGTGCACGGCTTTCTGCACCGTGGGGTTGGTCGACGTCGTAAGCACGAGACGGCTGTGTACACGGTGCGACCAACGCCATGGTGCAGAAAGCCGTGCACATGGTTGATCACAAATCAACCTCACAACGAATAAACTGTGCACACGGTGCGACCGACCCTTCTACGAAAGAGTTGTGTACATGGAAAGAATTTGTTATTTTTTCCTGGAACGTCACAAAAAAGATATATCAAATAGAATGCGCCAAAACATAAAGAGAAATTGATCTGCTATCTCACACAAAACCATCAATGAGTATTTGGATAAGTCGCTAGGAGAGCTTCAGAATATGCCTTCTCAAAATATTATAAGTTTTGATGAAAGATTTTTGCTATGACCCTGAAAAAAAGGTAATTACCAGAGAAGGCATGTCCTGAGAGACTGATGAATAGTATGTTAGTGTAGCGGGAGAGAGTAAGATATTACCTTCGCAAGTAGACTATTAGGCTTTACATAAGTACAACTAACTCATGAACTGAAAATGGGCCTAAATACCAATCGTATAAAATATTGATGGTTCGATATATAGTTTCTGCTTCGAGGATTGCATTGTGATAGTGGCAATCTCTTCTTGGAGAAGCAATCAGGTAAAAGGATATTGATTAGGAATAACCTCGCCTCACATTTGATGCTGGAGGTTATCATATTGTGCTCTGAAAATTATATACATCTAATTTTCCTTGCCGCTAACTTGTCTCATGTTACCCAGCAAGTTGACGTAACTTTTTCCATCCATTGAAG
>JANEYF010002672.1:35000-55000 GCA_029963845.1 Rhamnusium bicolor
GCTGGAAGTTCTGTTTCAAACAAGAAATCTGTGGGATTTACCACTATATTCAAATTAACCCACGGGAAATTTTAGAGACTTATTCTTGACAAATTAATATTATCTTTTATAATAAATAATATTTTTGTTGCTACGATATTTTCTCCATATTATCTTCTATCCATATATCCATGAAAATAGTTCATAGTGGATACTAACATATTCAATAAGATAAATGAAATAACAATATTGTAACCACAACTGAGCAAGTACGCCACAAAACCTTATATTGGAAAAGTGAGAGCACTCACGTAAAATGGGAATTTTGAGAGCGAATTTGAGAGACTTTCCAGGACTTATTTATATACTGTCAGATGTATTTCATTTCTCCGAATTTGAATACAGTCAAGTTATAAGGAAAACTTAATTCTCATGAAAGTTCAGAACAGGTCTAAAAATATTAGATATTAATATAGGATAATTCTTTAATTAAGTTTTTATTTCCACACAAGATTTCTTTAATAAATGTTTGTTTTTGAGGTAAAAATGCATTTTTGTGCAAATTCCTTACATTTAAAAAATTGTACTGTATGTGTGAGTTTCTGTTCACCTCCTTACAAATAGAACAGATGGAAATCTAGAACAACGCGTGTTTCCATTCACTACAATGGCAGGTGAATAGAAACAAAGAGGGTTTAAAAAATAATATAAGTGTCCATATTTTTTAAAGACCAACTTGTGTGAAAACGCAAAGAATAGACAAGAACCCAGATTTTAAGATATTCAGAATAGCTGTACAATTTTTCCACTGACCAGCATAGGGCCGATTATGTATGAATGTGTGTCCATTCACTTCATTTTACAGAATGTTTGTACTTTCCAATATTTTAGTATTTTACCAACAAAATCGTAATCACTTTGGAAATGAAAATGTGGTAAAATAAAAAACTGGGCAAATATTAACATCAAATTATCATCAACAAGGAATAGAAAATTTGTTTGTTACAATGCAGAAAAAAAGGCATTGTATCTACACATCATTACATTAACAATATTAGGAATGTTGAAACACTCAAAAATGGACTGAATTATTTAAAAGCATATTTTTTAACTAGTCGGTCGTGACCACCCCAAACACACATGTACGCACTCACGCACACACGCATACACGTATCTAATTTATTATGTGATATCAATGCTTCCTCTAGATGCTTTGTACAAACTAAATAATCGGTTCATTAGAAACACTAACAATACTTATTTATTCAAGTGCAGTAATACCCATTATCAAGTGCACCAATTTACTAGCTACTCAAAATAATTATGTTAGTCCTTGTGTAAAGTAGACTACTTCAAATAATGATTTAGAAATTTATTATTTATTACACTCTTCATATTAATCCCTACTTGCTACTGCTTTCCATTGATTTTGTTTACTTCCCCCTAATAAATATCAGTTTTTTTCGTAAATTATAAAAGAAAATTTAAAACAAAATAACTCGGCAACAGTTTTGTCCTACACGTGTACTTTGATGTAAAAATGTACTGCGTATTTTTAATTTAATTAGAAAAAACTGCCTGATTTTATAAATGAATCTGATATGATTGTGTTATATTAATTTATTAGCTAAATATCGACCTGTCATGAAAGTTAAACGTGTCATTTATCAGTAGAATTGTTTACTTGCCTTATCAACTACCTGCTAGTATTTCACTTACTCCTCCCTCCGCCCTTCATATATACAGCGTGTTCAATCGAAGACATATGTAAAACCATAAAATATACTTGAATGTTTAATAGCTACTAAAAGTGCATTATTTAACTTTATTACGAATTAGTGTCAATAAATACTGTCAAATAAGGGAATTCGATGTAGGTATCTAATTATATCGCTTGACTCATATTTTCCTTTAAAGGTTGATTTTATGCAACAACTGAACATACGAAATACGTTTCGAATATTTTTATTGCTATTCTCCACTTTGAGACCAAAAATAGACATTTATAACAAATTTAATTTGAAGTTTTTCACACCTAAATTATAGTAAACAAACCGATTGACAAGTTTTATGGTCCAGAAAAACTTACAAACTTACTGATTCATCAGAGGTTAGTAGTCCACTCTTGCCAACCACTCCTCATGTCAAGAATATGTTCTCAATAAGAGTTTGACATCACCTAATATTAACATATTTTCCGTAAACACAATGAGCATATAATACGCAGTTCGCAAACCAAGTTTTGATGAAACTTCCCTCACCTGGATTACAGTAAACAAACCTAATTGCAATTTTTGTGGTTCAGACCTACACATTCACGTATTGACCAGAGGTTACTGGTCCACAGTTGCTAATCCACTTCTCATGTATAGGTTGGATCATGGTAACACATTATGTGCTCCTCGCCCTAAATTTATGAAATATGTCTGGAATCCTTAGCATCTATTGGTAATAGAAATATTTTGTTACCCATTATATTTTTGCTTTATTTTTTCAGTTTAATTTAGGAAAAACTGGCGTATAACAAATAATTTGTATCTCTTCAAAAGATTTGAAACATCATAATGGACACTCCAAGACATATCAATCAGCAGGTACAAAATTAATAAAGCATCGCATTGATCTTGTGTCGGAGTGAGAATGTTCCTAGTGACATGATGTGTTAGATGTAGTGATTGCTATAAAAAATTGGGTGAAGTTGAAGAGAAGTTCTTAATACTTAAAGAACACAAATACAAAAGCCGAATAAATACAAAAGCCGAATAAATACAAATGAGAATTTTGGGAAGAGTTTGGAATTGTCATGGTTTGATCTATTAATCAAAGTGTTCTATAACTAATTTGCTAGCTTTTCATAACTTGAGGTCAATTCTAGCTATTTTTAAGCGTTTTGTGTTATTTCCTAAACCAACCGATGATGAGAAGACTATCATCATGTTCCGTGATTAAGAAGATCTTCCTTAGTATGTCTTTAAAATTCTGTATTGAGGATGTTTTCCCGTTATGAACTGAGTTTTCTTTCGTGTAGATGTATACAGTAGTATATCAAAAACACGTTCTTATTAAGAGTTTTATATGACCTAATATTAACATATTTTCAGCAAAAAACCATCAGCATGTAATGCGTAGTTTACAAACCAAGTTTGGATCATCTTCTAATGATTAAAACTGCAATTTACAATGTTGATAATCTTTATGTTTGTTTTTGACGAAACACGCGTAGAGTATAAAGAACTGGCGTTTGTGGAAATTGATTCAGTGCCGATAGGCAATATGATTACTGAAAACGTGAAAGTTTATTTCTTTTTGTTGATGCAATGATTACCAAAACACACCATAATTGATGAGGTCCGTAGTCTACCGCAAATACAAATGTATTTCCATATTTTTTTTACCTGAATAATTGGGTTAAATCCAAAATCGAACCATATGAATGCCTGGTGGCATCGTTCTTATAAATTTACTAACCTCTTTGAAATGATCGATTTTTACGAAGATTGTGAGAAGAAGTTACGATGCTGATACCACCACGCACGAGTTAAGGCATATAATAAGAAGTTAAGGTGCCTATATTATTCACAGAGAATAATATGTTTTTGTATATTCTGAATCGAAGTGTTTATACCAAGAGTTTCATATCAGCATAAACAAATAGCATATGCGAATTAAACTTCTGACATTTTCTGGAAGAATGTTTGTCTTAAATAATACGTGTAATATGTGCAGATAAAAAATAAGTATTGAAACGAAGAATTTTATACTGATGCAAAGTGTCCAACAAAATATGCATCTTATACTTTTCTGTGTTTCAAGTACTTATGAACACCAAAACGAGGGCACCTTTTCCTTCTATTTTATTCTTTATAATAATGATAAAACGGATAAATATTTGAATGTGAGATGCGCATCAATTTTGTCTTTTAGGTTATTCCCAATTCAAATAGAAACTAAAATCATATTGTCTTTGGACTACGGGTTACAAAAATATATGTTTCTGTTATATCGGTGCCGACTGTGCCAATAATTATAATCAGCTTTTACCCATAACATCAAACAACACCTTCAGTCTCCTTTTATAGCATGAACAGCTAATTGTGGAATTCTAGTTTAGGATTTTAACTTGAAAGCATATAGGCACCTTCTATATCATAAGGTAACTGTGGTGTAATTATCTGACAATTCAATAGAAAACAATTTTCGTGTTAAATTTAGATTGTAGAAATGATCAAAATCTGATTTAGAAAATAAATATCTCTTAGCAAATATACGAAAAGCGATTTCCCAGTACAATATTCGAGGTAAATTTATGTTTCGTATGCTGACATTTTTTAATGGCGTTGCCGTACGGTCACAAATAAAATGTACTTTGTATGAATTAAAATTCTCTTTTTTAGTTTCACACCTTGTTCATTAACTAAATATTTGTTGGTTTTTATTTAGATTAATTGCTAAATCAGATTTTGATTTTAACCTATCAGAATTTAGATACTCATATTCTGTATTTTTTTTTAATGATGATGTGTTGTCTAATGTACTTTATCGATTAGGCATCTAATAGAGTGCTTTTTATTACCAGCATTGTAGCTGACAAGGACAAATTATTATTAATGTATATTTTTGTAACGTCCTGTAAAATAAAGATAATTTTATGTATTTATTGGGTAAAATTTATTAGGTGTGCATTTTTATTTTTATCACGGCACAATTTACATCTAATCGTGGCTACTAAAATGCGTAAAAATTATTACGTTTTTAAATGCCAGTAGTGTATATATATATATATATATATATATATATATATATATATATATATATATATATATATATATATATATATATATATATATATATATATATATATATATATATATATATATATATATATATATATATATATATATATATATATATATATATATATATATATATATATATTTATATATATACAGGGTGAGCCACGGTGGGTGGAGTATTAGAAGTATATGGAGAATGGATCAATCGACTGCTTTGAAATTTTGGCTACCAAGATAATCGAGTACGATCTCTCCAACTAAAATATTTTCGAAAGTGCGGTGTTGCCACTTATACGTAAAACTGGCAACATCTTCGTTATTTTAAATAGAATAACCTGTATATTTTTACGTTTTTTGGATCGTCGTCTCTTTCTGAGTAACTTTTATTAATATTTCCCTATACCTATCTCAAGCCGTTTTCGAGATAATAATTCTTTTCTGAATTTATCGCCAAAAATTTGACTTTCAGTAAATCGTGTTTTCTCCTACCTACGCAGCAATTAAAAGATAATTTTTTAGTTGCGGCTAGGCAAGGCCTGGGGGCATCTCCTCCATTAATCAAATGTTTCGATTATCATACAGGGTGAGTTAGAGAACGCTTTCTACAAGTTACTTAGAAAAAATGCACGAAAGTCAATTTTTTTTAAATGGAATGCCCTGTATATTATTATTGATTCGGAAAGGCGATACATTTACCTCTTTAAAAAGGTATATACTCTATACCTAATGCACACCGTTTTCGATTTATGGGCACTTTTCTGTAACCTTACCAAGAATATTAGTCTTCTGGTATATCATAACGGGTGGGCCATGAAATTTTTGTTTTGTCATTTTGTAATGACAACAGATGTTATTTTTTCTAAATAATATTACTGTTATTGGTATTATTTGTTATTGCTACTTAGACTTTGTTACTGTTGTTGCTGCTTAGTTATTATTTTTTCCTAATACTGACACTGTTATTGTTCTCCTAATGATGAACCAAAATTATAAAATTCCTTTGATCTGCGGCAAATTCGGATATTTCTCATTAAATCTTCTACAAGTTCTGCTGATAATCTTATTGCACTGTCCATGGATAATAAACAAATCAATTAAAACCGTGTTTGTATAATTATTTTCTGCCATATTTGTGCTACATAGGTATTCAAATTAGGTGCAAATATCACTAACGTAAAATTTATTTAGAAAAATAACATCTGTTGTCATTACAAAATGACAAAAACAAAAATTTCATGGCCCACCCGTTACGATATACCAGAAGACTAATATTCTTGGTAAGGTTACAGAAAAGTGCCCATAAATCGAAAACGGTGTGCATTAGGTATAGAGTATATTACCTTTTTAAAGAGGTAAATGTATCGCCTTTCCGAATCAGTAATAATATACAGGGCATTCCATTTAAAAAATTGACTTTCGTGCATTTTGCTAAGTCACTTGTAGAAAGCGTTCTCTAACTCACCCTGTATGATATTCGAAACATTTGATTAATGGAGGAGATGCCCCCAGGCTTTTGCTCTAGCCGCAACTAAAAAAATTATCTTTTAATTGCTGCGTAGGTAGAAGAAAACACGATTTACTGAAAGTCAAATTTTTGGCAATAAATTCAGAAAAGAATTATTATCTCGAAAACGGCTTGAGATAGGTATAGGGAAATATTAATAAGAGTTACTCAGAAAGAGACGACGATTCAAAAAACGCAAAAATATACAGGGTATTCCATTTAAAACAACGAAGATGTTGCCAGTTTTACGTATAAGTGGCAACACCACACTTTCGAAAATATTTTAGTTGGAGAGATCATACTCGATTATCTTGGTAGCCAAAATTTCAAAGCAATCGGTTGATCCATTCTCCATATACTTCTAATACTCCACCCACCGTGGCTCACCCTGTATACAGCGTGTTTTATTGGAAAAGGGAAATTCGTTGTTAACTGTGGATAAGGGTCACCGAAGTGGTTCCAAATAACCCATACTTAATGGGTCTTTCGCCCTTTATAACTGAGGTACAGGGTAATTTATCAATTTTACCTATTTCTTTATTGACTTAAAACTTACGTACCACCCTGCATATTTTATTGACATTTAGCACACGTATTCTCCATCACTTGACGAATCCACTAAAGCATTAACAATAAAGGAAATCCAGGTCCGGCTTGACGAAAAATTAACAAATTATTCCATCTTCAAAACAACACCCTGTATATCTGAATTTTTAAATCTTTTTCCATATTTGAAAAGAGCGATAGAATCTTGAATCAACGATGTACATATTATTTTTCCATAGACAATTTTACTATTTACCTAGGGGGTACACAATGGAATTGGACGCATTTTAATATATATATATATATATATATATATATATATATATAATATAAATATTATATATATATATATATATATATATACGTATATATGTATATATATATATATATATATATATATATATATATATATATATATATATATATATATATATATATATGGGCGTGTGGTGAGTTTTATACAGGGAAGCAGTTTGTGACATAGAGTGATGGGTAGCGCAAGGAACCGAGCGAAGCGAGGGAAAAATTATTTTATAAAAGGGGCGTGGCTTCCGTATACTCATTTTAAAGCAAATGTCGAAAGCTGCAAAGTTATGATATCTAGAAAAGTACACTTGTAGGACCGCCACCCTCAATAAACATAAAACATAAAAACACCACAAAAATTAGACAAACCCCCGATTCCAAAGCCAGAAGCTGCACGGGGGGGGTTACACTTATGAAAAACGCAGACACACAACCATATCCACCGACATTGCCAGCGCCGGTGGCGGGGATTGAACCCGCAGCGAAATAGAGAGTCTTGTTCGTCACACTAGCCATCGTGCACTCTCTAGCCAACTATAAATTGAGCCAGCCAGTTAAGTAGTTAACATGCACATACCCACCTATTTGCAATGTAGTTTAATCCGCCTCTCCTTTTTTGCGATGTCGGAAATAACTTCGTCGTAAAAGTTTGAATTTTGGGACATCTCCTTCACAAAGTCACTTTCTATTGTCAACGCGGACAATTTTGAAAGCCGCTCTTCACTGGTTGAATTTCTTGAAAAAGTTTTTTATTCTCGTGTCCGTTTTGATGATTTTGAAAAAAAGCAGCCATTCCACTAATACTTTGAAAAAAAATACTTTGCACTCTTTAAGACACGCTGCAGATTGGGCTAGAACTCAATTTAATCGATGCGCAAAACAATGTACAAATATTGCATTCTGAAAAGTCTCTTTACTTTGGCCTGCAGGCCCCCCAATTCACCAGCCATTACAGCGGCCCCATCATAACTTTGGGCGATAAGTTTAGCACCACACTGTAGATCATCGACTATCTGACAAACTATAGTATATAAAGCTGCGGCCGTTCATGGCGTTGTTACGTCTAAAATCCTAAAAAGCGCTCTTGGACTTTCCCATTTGGATTTATGTAGCGTACTACGATTGACAACTGACTAATATTCGTAATATCGGTTGTTTCATCTAACATAACTGCAACAAAAGGAGCTTTTTAAATCTTGCTTGATCTTTTCTAAAACAATATTGCTTATCGGCTGAATCAAATCATTTGAATATGATTTGATGTACCGCGAAATATCGAGGAGTGTTCCAGATGATTACTTAAAATTGTATCGTATTTTGCTAATAGAATCAACTAAATTGATAAAATTGCCCCTATTAGCAACGCTCCGAGATTCAGTATGACCTCTAAAACTAAGTTCATTTTTCGCCGAGAAAACAAACAATGTCAATAAGTCTTTTTTAACACTTTCTTTCAACTGCTGATCTAATGAATGCTCAATTCGTGATTTTCCAAATGTTTATTCTTTTAGCACCGCTCGCAAATGAGTTTCACACTTACCATGCCTTTTTTGTCACTTTGTGAATGTTGTTTAAATCTGAAAAGCCATTTTTATTCCAAACACCTTTTCATTTGTGAAAAGTACACATGGCCAACAAAACAATTTATACAGATTTTCACAACCCCTTAACCACTGATTAGCATTGTACACTAACGTACCTATAGCATGATTTAACTTTCGTTTTTAAGAGTTTTAACTCAGGTGTTGGTCTCCCGTTTCTAATAATATCCAGTTTATCTTGAAACGAATATGTTGAAAATCCCTTTTCAACAAATTGCACACCACACAAACGCAAATAATATTTTCCACAGTGCTAGGACCAGCTTCCAAATTTAATAAGTAATTCTAAAACTGCTTACACGCGCACTAATATTCAACGTTTTAAAAATCACTTGTCGCCACACCACAGGTTTAGAAACACCAAAAAAGTTTTTACAAATATAGCACAAAAGCTGAGAATAATACTAGGAAGATTAATATTAAGTATAATATTAAAATCGATATTAAAATCGAGATTAAAATCTATAAAATAAAACGTATTACGATGCTATATAGCTCAGATATCAAGATTATGAAGTGGGGATGGGATGCATTTCAAGAAGTTACTTATATCAGAGACAGTTGTCTCTGCTTACATATATCGAAGTCGCGCGAGTTCGTGTTGGCTCGATTAATCGAGTGCGTCATCGTTACGGTTTTATCATGCAACATTATCTCAGCTGCTGAAAAAGCAGGGCCGTGTCTATTGAAATTGGGTAAAAGTAAATTGTAATGATTAATATATGTGATAAATAATAATTAGGTTTTTAATAATCCCAGGGAAGCACTGCTTCCCTTGCTTCCATGGACCGACCGCCACTGATTTATATATATATATATATATATATATATATATATATATATATATATATATATATATATATATATATATATATATATATATATATATATATATATATATATATATATATATATATATATGTATATATATATATATATATATATATATATATATATATATATATATATATATATATATATATATATATATATATATATATATATATATATATATATATATATATATATATATAAATCAGTGGCGGATGGGTCCAGTAGGGGAAGCAAGGGACGATGGCCCCAATGGCTAAAGAAAGTGCTTCCCTGGGTGATTTATTTCGAAAAAAACCTAATTATTATTTATCACATATATTAATCATTACAATTTACTTTACCCAATTTCAAAGATAGACACGGCCCTGCTTTTTTTTTTCAGCAGCTGAGATAATGATAAAACCATTGTAGATAAAACCGTAACGATGACGTCTACTCGATTAATCGAGCCAACACAAGAACTCGCGCGACTTCGACATATGTGCAGAGACAATTGTCTCTGATAGGTAATCTATATGATAAGGAAAGGAGTTGTACCAAAAATGACCTACACTCCAAATCTTGATATCTGAGCCTTATAAGAAAATATAGCATCGTACATACCCCGTTTTAAATTTTAAATGAGATTTGAAAATACTCTAATATCGATTTCTCTGTGGTGGTTGGGAAATAATATTATATCAACGTGATACTAAAGGTGCAACCTATAATCTGGTAAAGAGTCCTAGCGTATAAACGTTACGTAAGTGTTTAATCTCCTGATGAATTTCTGCCTATCGTAAAATTATATTCATTCAGTAGTATAAATAACAGCATAAATTATTCTGCAAGAAATAAAACTGATAAAGAGATAAAAACATTTATATTTTGAATTAAATTAAATCTAACCAGGACCGGGCTTGCGATATATTTAATTTTCTTGTGGTGTTGTAAATGGATGGCAACGACCAAAATGTTGGGTGCGACCTGTACTAAATGCAAGAAAAAAATAATGAAAACGAAGACAGCGTAAAATGCTCAGGAGTGTGTTCAGGTATATTTCACCCCAAATGCATAGCTATAACGAGTAGGCAATTTGAAGTTATTATAAATTGTAATGGTCTAAAATGGTTCTGCGACGGTTGTACATTCTACACCGATATTATTTCTAAAGTGGTAAATGAACTTGAAAATTTAAAAGTACAATTTCTAAGTGAATTGAAGGATCTTAAGGATGCAATCAAGTGTAGTGCGGATGGGAAGAAAGAGAATATATTAAATGTACCCAAACTCAAATCTTATGCCGATATTGTCGCTGAAGAAGTTGTAAAAATAAAGCCGAAAAATAATCAAGAGAGTAAGAAGACCAAGGAAGCGATTTAAAAAAATTTAAAACCTGCATCATTAGAAGTTGGAATTACAGAACTTAAAAATATTAAAGAAGGAGGTGTTCTCATAAAATGTAAAACTAAGGAAGAACGAGAGATCATTAAGAAAGCTACTGAAAAGAAGTTAAATAAAAACTATGAAATTAAAGCTCCAAGTTTAAAAAATCCTTGCATCAAAGTTGTAGATATTGACGAGGACATTAGTGGTGAGGAACTTCTAAACCTTACAAAAAAGCAAAATATTGCTGTTCTACATGACAATAGTGAAATAGGTGTAAAAGTTATAAAAAAAAATGAAAACTAAATATATGGCCATTATTGAAATGGATCCCAATACTTTTATGAAAATTATGGATCAAAACTACCTCTTTATTGGTTGGTCCAAGTGCAGAGATTTTGAGTACGTAAGTGTTTTTAGATGTTTTAAGTGTGGTGGACTTGATCACCACATAGAAAATTGTAATTCTCCAACTAAATGTTTTAAATGTACTTCCCTAGATCATACAACTGAAAATTGTGAAAGTAATACACTTAAATGTTACAGCTGTGTTGAGATTAAACAAAAATTGGAAATTGATATTGATGTTAGTCACTCTATTTTTGACATAAATTGCCCTGTTTATTTAAAAAAAGTGGAAAACCAAAAGAAAAGAATTAATAGGAACTCTTTTTTAAGTCTAACACACTAAATCGTATTCAATCTTATAGACATAAACATGACTCATCTAATTTAAAGTTAAATACACTATGTCATTTTAAAGCTAGATCTGTCGTAAATAAATTTATCGACATTAAATCATTTGTGAAACAAAATTCATATTTGGCAGTGGGAATCAGTGAAACTTGGTTCTTCCCTGAACTCTTGGACGATATGTTCGAAATTGCGGATTATAAACTTGTAAGAAGTGACCGCGAAACTAAAGGCAGGGGTGTTGCTCTTTATATGAAATCTTCTCTTTTTAAATCGTGCACAGTGTTATCCATACCAGTAGAGGCGGTCTACGATATCGAATATATAATTGTCAACGTTACCTTAGAGAATAAATTATGTGCTATAGGAGTTTTCTACAAGCCTCCAAACTCTCATTATACCAACCTTTGTATACTGATTGATATAATTAATTTTCTATTAGAAAATAATATACATATTTTTATTCTAATGGGGGATCTAAATATTAATATGTTAATTAACAGTCCTGTTACTGTTTATCTAAATAATTTGTTATATGTTCTTGATTGTAAGCAAATTATTCACGATCCCACAAGAATAACTGCTCATAGTGAAACATTATTAGACTTAATTATAACCAACTCGGATCTAGATGTTAGGAATGTTGATGTTCTAGATGTGTGTTTCTCTGACCATAACGTGATATCTTGTGGTATTGAGTTGAATGGTTATGATTGCAAGCCCATAATAAAAGAATTCCGTAGCTACAGAAACTTTAATATTGAGTCATTTAATTTGGATGCTTCTACTATCAACTGGAATACTCTTTATAATATTAATTCTCTTGAAGAAAAGGTTGATTTTCTTAATACAAATTTATTAAATCTATTTAATCGCCATGCACCTTTGAAAAGAGTTACCTTTAAATCTAAGAAGCGTCATGAACCTTGGTTTACGGAGACTTTATATGAAATAAAAAAAAATAAAAGGAAAGCTTGGTTGAGATATAAAAGAACCAGAAGCGCTGTCCATAGGCAGTACTTTTGTGAGGTTCGAAATTATTATAACAATGCCGTAATACAAGAAAGAACTGCTTTTTATTTTTTTCACATCGATAATACTAAGAACAATCCTAAACAACTGTGGGCCAACTTAAAGTCATGGGGAGTAGTAAATGATAGCATTCCACCAAATCTTCCTGAGTGTCTTTCCAATCCTGATGAGATCAATGTTTATTTTAAGAATTCTATACCAAATCTAAAATCTAGTGAACAACATAACGACACTTTTTTTGAAAATAAGTTCTTGGACGACGCGCTATTCACCTTTAAACCGGTTACTATCCAAAAAATTACAGATGTCATAAATAAACAAAAATCTCATACCATAGGCCCTGATGGAGTATCTGCTAAAATGTTACAACTTGCTTTACAGTGGATATCAGCCCCACTGACACATATTATCAATATTTCACTTGAACTAGGAGTTCTCCCCCCGCAATGGAAAATATCATGTATTAAGCCAATACCTAAGAAAAAGAACCTGGAACAACTTGGAGATTTGCGCCCTATTTACTTTCGGCTCCTCTTAAAATTACTGAATCAGCAATATATGAACAACTCTCTGAATATGTCTATCAAAACTCTATTGTTCCCTCACATCAGTCTGGATTTAGAAAAGGCTTCAGTACCTCTACGCTACTAAGCAATATAACTGACGATTTTTTGCGAACCATCGACAATACGAAAGTTACCTCCTTAACATTACTTGATATGTCTAAAGCTTTTGACTCTTTAGATATTAATTGCTTAATTGCAAAACTAAGTTATTATGGAATATCTGGAAATACCTTCTCCTGGTTGCGTAACTATCTAAATGGCAGACAATAGGTTAATAGCTTAAATACAGGAAGTTCGATACTCACATCACAATGTAGATCAGATGTATCCGGTGTTTCGCAAGGATCTATTCTCGGGCCACTTCTTTTTAACATAATTATCACAGACATTTCGAGACTTCCGCTAAATTCAAAATTATCCATGTACGCTGATGTTATTCAGCTAATATATAGCTTTTCTTCTTTTGAATTTCAAATGGCAGCAATGATTTGAGTCTTATACATGAATGGACAATTCAAAATACCCTTGTACTAAATGCTAGCAAAAGTCAAAATATTGTTTTTGGAATGACTCGACAGTTTCTCAATCTTGCACAACTGAATATTCAGATTAATAATGAAGTCATTACATCAGCTAATAGTGTAAAAAATCTTGGAGTAATTTTTGATTCTCTACTGAACTTCTCTGGTCACGTTAGTTCTATTTGTAAAAAAATCCTTTTACTGTCTAAAACACTTATATGCCTTTAAAAAATATCTAGATACAAATACTAAAATATTGCTCTCTGAAACTATGGTTCTGTCGCACTTAAATTATGCAGACATTGTATACGGTTCATGTTTTTCGCAAGAAGACAAACATCGTTTACAAAAAATTGAAGACTGCTGTGTACGTTATTTCACAACTGTGCCTCAACATGGTCATATTACTCCATATTTAAAAAATTTAATCTATTAAACATGTGTGAAAGGAAATTTATTCACCTAGTTGGATTTATTTTAAATATTTTCAAAACAGGGAAACCTGATTATTTATTTAATAAAATACAAAGACGAACTGAGGTTCACGGCAGAGATCTGAGACATGTTGAAAATAAAGTTTGTGTTCCCACTCATAAAAGTTCTTCATTTCGATCGTCCTTCTCCTTTTTAGCAGCAAATATTATTAGTAACCTGCCAGTTCAATACCATAATATGTCAGTCGCTACGGTAAAACGTAAACTAAAGGAAGATATACTCTTATCAAGATTAGAAAAATTCAATGTAATATTGTTTTAGATTTGAATTATGTACTTATTTATATTCACTTGTGACATAATTTTTAATTACTTGTATGTGTTTAATATATACATAGGTTTGTGTGTTTTTATATATATTTTTATCTCTGTACCTGGGAAGTGTTGAAAAGCAACGTTGTTGACACACTTCCTTTTGGAAAAGTTTGTAGCTGTACTGCTCAAATTTTTTTTCTCAATAAACGTATTATTATTATTATTATTTTTTTTTTTCGATTTCCCGATGCCGGTCAGTCCTCCCGTGGCCTCCGACGCCTCACGGGAGTAGCGCCGGCGCATCAACTACAGCCACTCCCCACATCCCGCAGGGTTAGTGACTGTAGATACCAGAATCATGTGCCCTAAGCAGACGGAGAGAACCCAGAATGACCGCCTTCTGCATCTGGCCTGCCAGCCACTCGGCTGATTATTGGCAGGCCGGTATGATTTTCAGTTCCGAGAGCAGCGTAGGTTTTATCCCTCCGAGTACACCTATAATAAGGACGACCATTTTGACCGAGTAGCCTGGGTACAGCACTTGGAGCTCGTACCGGAGATCGCGATATTTGGTCCGTTTCTCCTCCTCCTTCAAGGTGATGTTTTTCTCCGCAGGTGCCGAGAACTCGATGACATACATCACCTTGAGTTGATGGTCGAGGAGGACTATGTCAGGCTTGTTGGCTTGGATTAGCCTGACGACGGACTCAATATCTCCGGGGACGTAAGGCAGCACTGGTGTCTGGTCTACCCTGTACGAGTGCCTTAGATGGTAGTATAGCACTCGTAAAGCCGCGTTATGTCGGTGGATGTAGGCCGAAATCGCATATATAGGGCATGCAGATAGTAAGTGCATGAGCGATTCCGGCGCCTGATGGCAGGTCCTGCAGTTGATATCAGGTACCTCTACACGCCACACGGGGCTACGGTAGACCAAGGTGTTGATAACACCATCTTGACAGGCCATAATGAATCCCTCTGTCTCCGACTTAAGCCCTGCTGACCTTAGATAGGCGAAGGTCAGCCTGGTCGATAAACCCAGTGTTTCTATGTTCTTATAGAAGACACCATGCTGGGGTTTATCGACGTGCTGCCGAAACAGTTTTTCCTGTTCGGCAGCTCTGATTCGGGCTTTCAGACGGTTTGGCTGAAGTTCAGTGACTGACTCAACATCAGCACCTCGCCGGCCTCCTCGCCTGATGTCAAATGAGAGACAGAGTTCATCTGCGGCTCTTTTTGCTGCCTTGAACAATCCTGCTCCCACTCCTACACTTTCGTGATGTTTTACGAACCGCAAGAGGGGATCTGAGTTCCTGAGTATGTTACATGCCATACTCAGTACTACTCTGCCATGCGTACACTCCAGGCTCAAGAGTCCTCGGCCCCCCCCGTTGACGTGGGAGGTACACACGAGGAACGGACGATCTAGGATGAATACTTCTGTGAATATTCATCATCTTGCGGGTATCCCTATCTAATTGGCGCAGCTCATCTACCCCCACTTTACTACTCCGAAGGAGTAGAGCAGAATCGGAACGGCAAGCATATTAGTTGCAGACACATTGTTCTTCCCCGAAAGTTCGGAAGACCAATTCTTTCGGAGGCGGTGTCTGTACTTGCCGCGGAGAGAATACTTTATTTGTGTTACATCTTGGATGTGCCTTTGTTGCACACCCAGGTATGTATAGGTCTCTCCGGCATCCAAATGTCTTAGGATGCTTCCGTCTGCGAGCTGCGAATCTTCAAGGAATTCCCCGCATCGTCCTCTCTTGAGGTGGACGACTGCACATTTGTCCAACCCGAACTCCATACCAATTGCCGGCGTATATTCTTCGACCACCCTAAGAGCGTTTTGTAGTTCACGCTCTCCGGAGGCATAAAGTTTAAGGTCATCCATATAAAATAGATGGGTGACCTTATGCCTCCGGTCGCTGGGTGGCCCACATTGATATCCGCGGGTTTGGCGGAGCCCAACAGACAACGGCAGCAGTGAGATGCAGAAGAGGAGAGGACTCATGGAGTCACCCTGGAAAACTCCTCTCCTAAATGCCACCTGCTCTGTCGTGACCCGCTGCGCACCTGATGTTATGGTGAAGCGGGTCTTCCAAAGCGGCAGCAGCTGTTCTATGCATTTCACTAGTGGTGCTGGTACCGCAAGACATTCGAGCAAGTACAACAATAGCTCGTGCGATGTTGTATCAAATGCCTTGCGGTAATCAATCCAGGCCATCGATAGATTCCGCTTGTATTACACAGAATCCTGTGTAATACAGCGGTCTATCAGCAGGCTGTCCTTGCAACCTGCCATGCCCCTCTTGGCACCACGCTGTTCGTGTATCTGCTGGAAGACCGGATCAACAGACCTCAGTGTCCTAGCATACAAGATACGTGTAAATATCTTGTAGCAGGAGTTGAGGCAAGTGATCGGCCTATAATTCCTCGGGTCGGAAAGATCACCCTTATTGGGGATAAGCACAGTACGTCCCTCGACGAACCAGTCCGGAATCTGCTGCCCCTCGTTCAACCATGAGTTGAAAACTCGCGCCAGACGGCGGTGAGTGGAAGGAAATTTCTTCCACCACCAGTTGTTAATGCCGTCTGGGCCCGGGGCAGCGAAGTTCTTGGTACCAACAAGTGCTTGTTGGACCTCCTCCGTACTGATTGCCGGGCACACTTCTTCTGGCTCTTAAAGATGTCTGTGGCATAGAGCCTCGAAGTGTGCAATTGCTGGAGTGTCGCTATTGAATGGACGCGTCGTTTCGTAGATTCCTTTCCAGAAGGTTTCGACATCTTCTACAGCCGGCGGATTATCTACAACACGCTGTGGCTCTTGAAAGAGGCGGGAAGGATTCGTACGGGACAAATTGTTTTGTTCCATACTCCTCACCCGCCTCTTCAATGTCTTCTTTATCGCCATGAGCGCTCGGATCCTATCTAGACAGTGCTGCTTGATGGTAAGCATCACTGTCAGATTTAGAGTATGGTGTTGACGTCTTAATCCGGCTGCTATGCGCCGGATTCTGGGAAGTAAAAACTCTACCAGTCGTCTTATATTCCACCACACTCTGGATCCGAGAAGCGTGTTGTCTGGCCGACTGTATCTTGCCTTCGATTTTCTGTACACGCCGCTTGGCTTTCTCGACCCCGTGATTGGTTGACCTCTCACGGGGGACGAGTTGTTTCGCGGCGTTGTACACGGCACTGTTGATTTGCCAGATGTCGGCATCTTCCGGAATTTCCTCATCGATGACCTCGTCCATTCTAACTAGGTCTTGTAGCTTTAGGTTAGCCCTGGTGTTAAGGCTAACCCTCGTCCTTAAGTCTACATCGGTGAACTCTAAAGGATGTTCCCCATCAGCTGGTAATTGCCGCGGTGGGACTGCGGCTGGCAGTTCTTCCGGCTGACGGGGTGCCCTTACGTAACCTGTCCTGAGCAGAAAGGATACTTGATCTCTCATATGTTGTTGAGAGAAGGCGCGATGCTCTGGATGCATTTCGCACCAAAGTGCATGCAATCGCGATATGTATCCCCTTCGCTCAGGTTCGCTACTCTCGCGGTAGGTCAGCAAGTCATCCCGAAGTTTCCTCGTCCACTTAAAACGTCCGTGTGTATTGCTAATGTCGTCATTGGTGAGACTATCCGGTGAGGCCCCTCCCGCCTGTCTCTGACCCCCATCCGCTTGGGGTCGATCGTGAGGGGCCCTTCTTCTAAGGTTATAAGGAACCAGAAGTAGAAGGAGTACCAGGTGGTTAGCTTTGGTACCCCCCGGCCGACATTAGTCAGGTAGAGTTACCTCTGCCTGTCCAGGGTGCACCAACGTGGAGGTTGCCGGTCCTTTGCACCCCTTATTTTTTTTTTTTTTTTTTTTTCGGTTTCCCTATGCCGGTTCTCGACAACGGACTCAATATCTCCGGGGACGTAAGGCAGCACTGGTGTCTGGTCTACCCCGTACGAGTGCCTTAGATGGTAGTATAGTACTCGTAAGGCCGCGTTATGACGGTGGATGTAGGCCGAAATCGCATATATGGGGCATGCAGAAAGTAAATGCATGAGCGATTCCGGCGCCTGCCGAAACAGATGTTCCTGTTCGGCAGCTCTAATTCGGGCTTTCAGACGATTTGGCTGAAGTTCGGTGACTGACTCAACATCAGCACCTCGCCGGCCTCCTCGCCTGATGTCAAATGCCTACAGTTTCGTGATGTTTTACGAACCGCAAGAGGGGGATCTGAGCTCCTGAGTATGTTACATGCCATACTCAGTACTACTCTGCCATGCGTACACTCCAGGGTCAAGAGTCCTCGGCCCTCCCGTTGACGTGGAAGGTACACACGAGGAACGGACGATCTAGGATGAATACTTCTGTGAATATTCATCATCTTGCGGGTATCTCTGTCTAATTGACGCAGCTCATCTACCCTCCACTTTACTACTCCGAAGGAGTAGAGCAGAATCGGAACGGCAAGCATATTAGTTGCAGACACCTTGTTCTTCCCCGAAAGTTCGGAAGACCAAATCTTTCGGAGGCGGTGTCTGTACTTGCCGCGGAGAGAATCTTTTATTTGTGATACATCCTGGATGTGCCTTTGTTGCACACCCAGATATGTATAGGTCTCTCCGGCATCCAGATGTCTTAGGATGCTTCCGTCTGCGAGCTGCGCGTCTTCAGGAAATTCCCCGCATCGTCCTCTCTTGAGGTGGACGACTGCACATTTGTCCAACCCGAACTCCATACCAATTGCCCGCGTATATTCTTCGACCACCCCTAAGAGCGTTTTGTAGTTCGCGCTCTCCGGAGGCATAAAGTTTAAGGTCATCCATATAAAATAGATGGGTGACCTTATGCCTCCGGTCGCTGGGTGGCCCACATTGATATCCGCGCGTTTGGCGGAGCCCAACAGACAACGGCAGCAGTGAGATGCAGAAGAGGGAGAGGACTCAGGGAGTCACCCTGGAAAACTCCTCTCCTAAATGCCACCTGCCCTGTCGTGACCCGCTGTGCACCTGATGTTATGGTGAAGCGGGTCTTCAACATTGAGCATATTTTTTGCTTGACTTTTTATCAGTTTAAATGAAATAATCTTTAATCGAAGTCGTGGTATTACTTTTGAATTTAGAGTGTTCACATTTATGAGAAATGTAGATTGATGAAAACGTGATCGGATTTGCCGATTTGCTTGCTCCTAATCAGTATTTAAAAATAAACGATTTAAAATTTATTTCTTGCCTTATTTTCCGTTGCTAAAGGCTGAAATAATTAATACATTTTATTTGCAACTTTCAAAAGGCCGTACTACATAAATCCTAGTAACGACTATAACTAGAGAAAAACATGTTGTAAGCTCTATGTGTAATACATAGGTGAATTTAGAATGAAGAATGCATTCAAAATCCGTAAAAAACTCCAGGTCCGTATTTAAAAAAAAGAAGTTGATGATGGTTCCACGATTGCGAAACGTCGGAGGGCGAAAATATCATTGTCACGTTAAAGTGTATTAGAAAGTACAATGAGG
>JANEYF010002672.1:60000-62500 GCA_029963845.1 Rhamnusium bicolor
ATATCAAACAATGTAATAATTACCCTAAATTTAAAAAACAATTAAGTGTATATGTATTCGAAAGTCAAAAAAACTAAAAAGGTTTTGTAACGTAGGTAGGTTGATCCCATATGAGTAATTATTCATGATAAAGCAAACAGAAAAATTCTCATAAAATTCCTTTTATTAATGTGACCGGTTTCGTGAACAAGTAATTATGATGATGTGAAGTAATTACTTGTTCACGAAACCGGTCACATTAATAAAAGGAATTTTATGAGAATTTTTCTGTTTGCTTTATCATAAAAAGGTTTTATACATTATTGTAAGCCTTAACTAAATATATGTTGTTAATAAGTAAATAGTCTTAAGCTTAGGTTCATAAAATTATTAGGATAATTAACCCTTAAGGTACCCTTTACAATGTATGCATTAAGATTTGCTCTATCTTATACCCTTTAAGTGTTTGTTAATAGCTTATTTGCTAAATAAAGATATTATTATTATTATTACTTTGCCAAGTTTTCGACAATGTTTATTGTCTTTTTCAAGGCTACAAGTTGAAATAACTGGTGATTTTTTTAGTATGTTCGAACTTCCGAGAGGTGTCGCTGTCAAACGAACTGTAAGTTCGCACGATTCCTGTGTCAATGTTATACAGTATAGCCTGGCAAATCATCATGGAACGTTTAACATGTCGAAATTCGCTATCAAAACCAGTATTCTTTGCGTCAAACTTATCGAGCACTTCGTGAATTTTATGGTGTACATAATCGCCCAACCGAGCGATGTATTCGCCGAATTATCGACAAATTTCGTAAGTATTTCACGCTGCTCGATATTAAAACAGAAACAAGACAAAAACTGTACGTTCCCAAGAAAATATCACCGCTGTTGCTGACAGTGTTGAAGAAGACCCAAATTTGTCAATTCGTCGACGTTCGCAGAAAGTTGGGCTTTGTTATTCGACCACATAAAAAATTTTGCGTAAAGATCTTGGTTTGGTGCCTTACAAGATTCAGTTTGTCCAAGAACAAAAGCCTCAAGACCATCGTTTGCGCCGTACGTTCGCTAAATGGGCTTAAAAACAATTGCAACTTGACTCAGAACTTAACAGCAAAATTTTGTTCAGTGACGAAGCTCATTTTTGGCTAAATGGTTACATTAATAAACAGAATAGCCATATTTGGAGTGAAAACAATCCGCAAATGATCCAACAATTGCAGTTGCCTTCAGAAAAATGCACGGTATGGTGTGGATTGTACGCCGTTAGCATCATTGGGCGGTATTTATTCAAAAATCAAGCTGGAGAGCACGTCACCATTAATGGGAATCGTTACCGAGCGATGATCAATAATTATTTAATTTCGAATTTGAATGGTATTGATCTGGATGAGATGTGGTTCTAACAGGACGGCTTCACATGTCATACAGCCAACGCAACAATCGATTTATTGAGGGAGCAATTCGGTGAGAAAATTATTTCGAGGAACAGGCCTGTTAACTGACCTCCAAGGTTGTGTGATTTGACGCCTTTAGATTATTTTCTTTGAGGTTATGTTAAATCTTTGGTCTATGTTGATAAACCAGCAACTACTGATGCCTTGGAAGCCAACATAACTCGAACAGTTACGGACATAAGACCTCAATAGCTTGAAAAAATGGTCGGAAATTGAATTGACAGAATGCGCTTTGTTAGAAGTAGCCGTGGAGGACATTTATCCGAAATTATTTTCGAACATTGATACCATTGAATGGTATTTCACATAAAATAAATAGATTCAAGATATCTAATTTAGTTGATGTTTAATTTGAATTTAAAATTCGGACACTAAAAAAATCACCTCCATATAATAGTGTTAAAATTAAATTTATCCTTATTTTAAGAGTACTTACGCATGATTTGAGGCTGTAGGTTAAAATTATTCAATATCAAAGAAATTGGCCTGGTCATTATGGCTTTGTAGCAGAAAAAAAGTATTTTTTTCTTTTTTAACTTGTTACTAAATTCTTAAAAAGAACTGTTAATTGATAATTGATTTTGTAATAAAAGTTTTTTAAATATTTATATTTAATTATGTTCTTGAGACCATATGGGTTAGTAAACCTCTGGTTACGTAACTGACTAGGAGGAAGAAGAAGAGAAAAAAATTCTGCATTCTGTCATTTTTCTGATGTTCAAAAAAAACTCCATTTACTTAATTAATCACTGACTTTTTTTTATAATTAATATTGTCGACTGTAATTTCTCACGTAAGTTATCTTAGGTTAATTATTTTATTTATAAGAGGGAATTAAAGAGGGCAATTGTTTCATATATAAATTAATTTGTATTAACTTATTGAGTACTTTCACTGCCACTGCCTCCGATATTTGCTAGGTTGTTTTCAAGTCTAAAACATATACATAAATATTGTTTAAGCCACTGATCAGTAGCGACTGGTGGATTTAGGTTTTACAATATCTCAATAATGAAGCATGGAACCCAAGCAATATTTTAAGGCACGACTATCAGTATTGA